>SNQJ01S0031046.1:29489-40139 GCA_010110895.2 Picea sitchensis | reverse complement strand
CAACATTTTTACTGTTAAAAAATAAGTCAGGGTAGGTTAGCGGATAACAGGGTAAAGAAAAGATGGCGAGGTCTAATAGCACAGTTTGACACCCACAATCACTTCTTTGTTAGATCATATAATAACAGGTGGCACAATTTTGTCCTGACACAACGTTCGATGGGTTAAATAAGTGAGCATCGTAACAGATTCCTCCAATAGATAGAAATGCCTCATTCAATACGAATCATTCCATTAGGGCATGGTCTCAACGTCCCAGATGCACTCTAGTCGCCCATAAATGTGTTTCCTAGCCATTCAGAGCGCCGCTCTAACAGTCGAGGCGCCTCCAACGGTCATATAGCTTCACCAGGGCGAATTCCCATTCTGCATGGTTTTGCTGTTCTGACAAGGTTCGGAGCCTGCAAGACTGCCTCCTGCAAAGTCTTCTTTGGAACTTCCTGTAGTTTTTCTAACTTGGCTTTCTTCTTACTGAGCTTCCTTGCCTTCTTACCTATGATCCAAGTCTTTGGATTCCTCTTTCTATTCTTATTCTTATCTTCTCTTAGCGTAGTGGCTTAACGTTGTTGATGAGATTTCAAAGGGTTCAAAGGTAATACCCCTTTCTTATTATTTCTTGAGTGGATATACTTTCTTCTTTCACGGATAAGTCCTTCACACCTTCTTGCGCTCTTTCGACTTCGACAACTAATTCTCTTCCGTTCTGCTACTTCGACTCAACTTCTCGTTCTTCTATCAGTCAATCTATTCTTCTAGCTATGAGATCCCTTAGTTCTTGATTTTTATTTTCTATAGCTTCTTCCTCTACTTTCCTTTTGATATGATCCTTCTCAATCCAAGTCATTCCTAACAAAAGAGGAAAAGGGGTGTTTTTCTCAACAAACCTAATAACTTCAAATTCCTCTTCTGTCAATGTTCCATGGATGATAACAGGTACATTAGTAACACTTCCAAATAGGACTATCATCTTTCCTTTAAACAAGCCTATCCTTCCCAGTGAAGGTACCACAACAGGCTTTCCGAAAATTTCCCAAGTGCTTTCTGTCATAATATTCACTTGTGTTCCTTCATCTAAGACACAGTCTATGTCGAAGTCTTCTATTCTTGTACCTATGCACTATTTTTCTTTCAAGATCTCTGATAAACTGACATCCTTGTGATCATCCATTACTTCTTTTAACTGTACTAACATAGTCTGAGATTTCTTTGATTCTTTCTCTTTATGATTCTCTAATATTCTCTTATTTTCTTGATTTGTGTTCATTTGTTCAACTTTAGCAATCATCCTTGGACATTCTTCAACTTTATGACCAACAATTTTACAACATAGACAAATAAGACCTGCACCAGGGCATTCCTTAGAAAGATGTCCCAGTCTTCTGCAGTTATAGCATAGTGTCAAACCTATTTTTCTCTTATATGTTCCCCAACTTCTCTTGTACTGCGCACTAAGATCATAGTGATGGGCCTACAATCTGCAAAAATTCTTTCTAGGTTCCTACATCCACTTATTAGTCCAAAAATTATTTATATGCATAGGAATAACATATATTTCCCTATTTCTATCAGTATTATTCATATAAACTCTTTCTTCTAACTGTACCCTATCTTTCAGACTAGGATATAATCTATCAAACATACCTAGATCCATACTTTCAAAAAAAAATTCACTTATCTTACTCTATCAAATTGTAAATCTTTTACCGTTTTCAATATCTTACCTCTTTTCTTCAGATCGGGTTTGTTTCTTAGCATAGATATTTGCAAGTCAAGTAGAATACTGCACACTACAACATGATCTACGCACAGATATTCTCTTTTACTTACTTCAGTTCCTAGCAATTAGAGTTTCATGTCCCGACAACGGAACCATTTGTTGGCACAGGGGCAAACCCAGAGTTCAACACTTCAACAATGCACCAACAAAACCCTAACTACCGTCCCTTTCGAAAACACCTGCGAAGCAGATGCAGTCTCACCCGAAGTAGAGGCGGGGGGGTCACAGGACGCAAGTGTTTGTAACCAAGATGGGACACAGATCTGTGATTATAACACTTCACAGAGAACTTAGGAACAACACACCTTAATTCATTAGCTTTATTCACATCGCAGTTCAAGCCCTAAGTCTATATCGACGCAGTAACAATAACAACATACACTTCGCACTTAGCATCGAAAGTTATATCTAACACATTCAATATAGACAAATCACTAACCATTCATAGATCTATATACCATTCAATATAATCAATGCACTAAGAAAATCTACAACATAAATATCATAACACAAAGCAAACCATCAACACATGATATATGTGGTTCAGCCTAGTGTGGGGATACGTCCATCAATGACTTCTTCTTCTTTTATTAGTCTTCAATCTCTTACATTCCTTTGCTTCTATGCACTAAGCCACAGATCCAAGCTTCACACTGGACGGGTGATTTGCGCACTGCACACTAGATCTGCCTTCTCAAAATCAGGTCAAGGCATAGAGACAACTCCTCTAATAAGCACAAAGCCTTACATACATGGTCTGTTGGACCAAGCAAATCAGAACTACTTACCTCTTGCACTTAGCTACATACTACCACTTCTTTCACTTAGCCACATCCTAAAACCCTTCTCTTTTCCCCTCTTTCTACATTACATCCTTACATATTTATACATTTACTAAAAGGCCTAATCATGGGTAAACCCATGGGCCGACATCCCACAACCTATTACATAAACCCTAATGAACCCCTTGTTGGGTCCACAAAATGAGTGAGATCTCGCAATCTTAGCTCTGCCTGGGCGCTCCATCTTCGATCAGCCTGTCGATGTCCAAAAAGTGGTCAATCCTGACCAATGTTTCCTCAAAACTTGGTCGAGGACCAACATGGCTTATATCTTTTCCAGATCCAAAAATATTCCTTCCTTGGATATGATATGACCCAAATAATGAATCTATAATTTGTAAAATGAGTACTTGCTTAGCTTTGCATACAACTGATGCTCCCTCAATACTTGTAGCACCATCCTCTAATGTTGCTTGTGCTCTTCTTCAGAATTTGAGTAAATAAGTATGTCATCCAGAAATACAATGACAAACGTGTCTAAGTAATTTATGAAAACTCTATTCATCAAACACATGAAGACAACTTGTGCATTTGACAACCCGAATGGCACCATTGTGAAATTGTAATGTCCATACCTCGTTCTGAAGACAATCTTGTTGATGTCTTCTTTTTTAATTCTCACTTGGTGATATCCATATCTGAGATCAATATTTGAAAATATTTATGCGCCCCTCAGCTGATCAAAGAGGTCATCTATTCTTGGCAAAGGATACTTTCTCTTTATTGCTACTTTGTTCAACTACCTGAAGTCGATGCAAAATCTCAATGTACCATCCTTCTTCTTCACGAACAATACTGAGGCACCCCAAGGTGACACACTTGGGCATATATACCCTCTTCAAGTTGCATATGTGATTACTTCAACTCTGGTGTACTCATCCTATAAGGAGTCTTGGATATGGGCGCTACTCCCTACATCCGATTTATAGAGAAATCAATATCTCTTTTCGGTGGCAACCCCGATATCTCTTTAAAGACATCCTCAAATTCTTTCAGTAATGGCTAATCTTCAACATTTGGCACTTTATTCTTAGGTTCCTCCTCCATGTGTGCTGCAAATACTTAACATCCTTTCCTGTAGCTTTTCTTCAATTGCAAGGTTGAAAATTCTTTGATAGTTACAACTCTTGGAATTCCTTGAACTGTTCTTAAGTTTCCTTCCTTATACAAGCAAGTAAATTCCTTATTATAACAATCTAAAATGACATCATGTTGGTCCAACCAATCCATACCAATTAGGAAATCATATGAGCCCAAAGGTATGATATTTAAATCCACTTTTGTGCACAATCCATTCATTTCCATTGGACATGCATTAACCATCTCATTGATTTTCCTTTTTTCCCTTGTACCTAACTGGACCAACCAAGGTTTTCCAAGCTTGATTTTGTCAATTGGAATAATTCCACCATATTAGGACCTAGATAACTATGACTAGCTCTTGAATCAGTTAAAATAGCAATGGGTTGGTCATTAATCATACCTTCTGCTTCAATCATGTAAGACTGAAACTCGGCTTTCTTTTTATCTAGGGATGTGTAAATCCTAGGTACATTTTTGCCCATGTCTTCAACTGTCGCAGTTTGTTGTACGTTGTGCACAGTCTTCACTTTTTCAACTCTTTGAGGGAAATATCTGTGAATATGATCTCCACCACAACCCCAACATTGAATGGTTTGTTGCCTTAGTTTTTTCCCCACCGTCTCCATCATTCTGGGCTCCTTGGGAGTTGGTTGTCCTTGCACAGTATTTCTTAAAAATGGTGGCTTAGTCCCCTTCTTCCTCTGTTCCACCTTTCTTTTCATCTTGCCTTCCCAAGCCTTTTGGAAAGTCGGTCTCCACCTTTGCTGATCATAAATACATTTAGTGTGCCTTATGGTTTCCTCCAATGTCTTGGCGTCATCATATTGTATCTTGTCACTGATAAATGAGGGTAGCCTACTCAAATACCTATGAATTTTAACTTTCTCATCCTTGATGAATGCAACATATTTCAACAACTCCAAGAATATTTTTTCATACTCATATATTGTCATACTCCCAAGCTTGAGTTCAAAGAACTCTTTCATTTTCTTGTCATAGTATCTCTTGGTTAAGTATTTCTTTTGAAAATACCTCTTGAACTCCCTCGAAGTAACCTTATTTTCATCAATGTGTTGCACTTGCATGAATCGATCCCACCACATTGATGCTTTTCCTTCTAGCTGATAGATAAAAATTCTCCCTTCTACCTGCACAAAATAATTATGCAGTTGGAAGTACTTCCTCATACCCAACATCCATGTCTCTGCATCTTCATCCTTCTTTTGCTCACCATCAAAGTTAGGAGGCTTGAACTTATTCAATTCTCCCTATAGCTCGTCCACTCCGATCCTTCTCTTATGATTTCTGACAGGAGATGGACTTGAGCTATTGTGCGCTTTCCTAAATGAATGCTTCAGTGAGTGGTTATGTTTCCGTTCAACACTTCTTTTTTCTCTTCTTTCACCATGAGACCTATGACTCCTTGACTTGCTTGACTCATTCTCCTTATCCATTTTCTTTTATATTATGTCAAAGATTTGTATCAACTTGATATTGAAGTCATCTTGTTGCTTCTTGGCTTTCATAAGCCTCACATTATCAACTTTATAGTTTTGGAAATATTTTCACAGACCCTTTATGGTTTCTACCAAGTTTATGCACTCCTCCTTAGATTCTGTACTATAAACACCCAAAATGACATACAAATCCCTAAATTCATCATCATGGTTGTAATTTATTTGCGCATCTTCCATGGTTTTTGAATTTCTGCACTAATTTTGTTATGCTATAATCGATGTTAATTCTGCAAAATGTGCAAGCAATAATATTTGTTAGATGAATTCATGAGACAACTTTATGAAAAATCTGCACCATTTTGTGAGAATCCTTTCTTCTGATTTATTGGGTGATTTTAACATCCCAATTCCATATAGGACACTTACCTATTATGAAAAATCACCAATTGCGCACAGAACGCAGACGTTCCTCCAAGCCATAAAATCTGTTGCTAATAAATGTTCAACAAGAGGTCACCCCCCAGCTGGGGATTAAACTCCACCATGGAAAAATGATTCATAATGCCAGGATAAAGTTTGATAATTAACATAATTGTTCAGTCTAAGGTGCCCAACTGCTGCAACTAGCTTACAATCTCTCATTCCCCAAATGCCTATCCCACCGAAGGAAGTGTGCCCCTTCTTTGCTCAACAATCCCTCGGCTTCTTCACTTCACTTCCAAGGATTCAACAACATGCCAGACATGAAGTCTCAGAGCACTGCAACTAATTCCCAATGCACGAGGGTATAATTCCCAACAAAAATCTCACTTGGAGACGAAGCTCACGGGCCTGACAACCCACCTCTTCGACAAAAACTCTCTCACCTGGAGAGAATGCTCACGGGTCTGACAACCAGCCTATTCGACAACAAATCTCTCACCTAGGGATAATTCCCATGGCCCTGACAACCCACCTCTTCGACCACAAAACCGCTTTTCCCAAGCATAGGGTTATAGAATGGAAGTCAGTTCTCGATTCCCTGGACGGGTGTTGTCTGAATGATTAAGGAATGAGATGAATGTTTTTTCTCCTTCCTGAAATACACTAAGGCCAAAAATCTATATTGCATGCCTTAAACTGGACACTTTTCACCTTCAGAAATAACTTTAACCACTCGGTGACTCGTTCCCATCCCTTGGGAAATTAGGATATATAATTATCCATAAATTACACTTTTTAGAAATATTAATAAAATATTCCCTTGGACTTAAGTCCCCCCTTTTCCCTTTTTGGTGGAGTTATCCCCGTCTCTTTTCATCTGATCTTTCTATGTGCATTGATGTGATATTATTAATAAATTTAGTGTGATTACATTTTACAAGGATAGGCACACTCACCTATTTGCATCCTGATTCACCAGCCTCATAACCATACAGGCTCTCCGTCCTCAAATACACACACACACATATAAATTAGTTTGATGCACACTTCAAGGTAATTCCCACGTACTTACTCAAGTGTGCGTAACACTGTGAAATGTTCGCACCCTTCCATTGATGTGCCACCCCACACACTTACTCAAGTGTTGCAACATTGTGAAATGTGCACACCCTTTCGTTGATAAAAATCCTCGCACACTACTCAGGTGTGTGCAAAACCAAAACCTGATGCCAATGACTCACCAACTTATATGTACATTTTCATTTACAATTGGTACCAATGGCTCACCAGCCTATATGTACAATTACAAATGGGGTTCAGATTAGGGGTATTGCATTCCCCTCCCCCTTATTTAAGCACTATCCTATGTGCATTATATATACATGTACACACAAAATTTCAAAAATATTCAAAAAGATGTGGATACTCTTCCCACATAACTTCCTCGCAATGATACATGGAAAACATTATGAATACACAAGAATGCAGGAAATGCAAGCATATATGTGAGAGCACCAATCCTATCTAGGATTTTAAATGGCCCACAGTAGCATGCTGCCAACTTAGAAAAATTTCCCAACTTTAGGAAACTGCGTCTGGATTTTACTTTCAAGAACACATGGTCACTCGCTTTTAACTCTCTGTGGGTTCTTCCTTTATCTGCGCAACTTTTTTTCATGTCTTGGGCAACCTTTAACTTCTACCTTATCTTTACCATCTTTTTTTCTATTTCCCTAAGAAAATCCAGCCTAACCACTGCGTTTTCTGCCGGGTTGTCCCAACTCACTGGTGTGTTTCACTTTCTACCATAAAGTGCCTCAAATGGGCTCATATTTAAATATGCTTGATACCCATTATTGTAAGCAAACTCTACCAAGTGAAGGTAGTCTTCCTATTTTTATGGTTTATCCATCACATACATCCTAAGCATATCTTCAATCACTCGATTTACCCTCTCTGTTTGTCCATTTGTCTCAGGGTGATATGTTGTGCCAAAGTTAAGATTTGTCCCAGATACTTTGAACAACCCTTTCTAAAAGTTCGATGTAAACCTTGAATCTCTGTCAGACACAATTGTCTTAGGAACACCATGCAAATTAGAAATTTCTCACATGTATATTTCATCAATGTTGGATGCCTTGTGCGCTGAATTCACTAGAATAAAATGGGAATCTTTAGTAATCTTGTCCACCACTACCATAATAGAATCATGTTTCTTAGCAATCCTAAGCAGCTTAGTAATGAAATCCATAGTTACAACTTCCCACTTCCACTCAGGAATGAGAAAAGGCTGTAGCAAACTAGTTGGATGTCTGTGATCAGGCTTGACCTTTTGACATTCAAACCATATAGAAATAAAATGAACAACCTCCTTTTTCATGCTTGCTCAATAGTATTGTTTTTTTTATCATTGCAATTGTCTTCTAGTAGCCTGGGTGTCTAACATAAGGAACTTTATGTATCTCTGACAGTAACTGATATTTCAACTCCTAAACATTTGGCACATAAACTTTGTTCCTATACATGAGGATTCCATCCTATTTTAGCTCATAACCTTCCAATTTCTAATGCAACATGCCTTGCTATAAATTCACCTTTATGTCCACATAGCGCTAATCTGTTTTGACAACCTCTAAAATTCTGTCACACAAATATGATTTGTACATGCTAATGACTATAGCATGCATTTCATGCAACCTTTTGCGAAGTGTGTCAACCACCTTGTTCTCTTTTCCTTTGATATGATTTATGTCAAATTCATACTCACTGAGGAATTATAGCCATCTTCTTTGTCTAGCATTTAAACCTTGTTGTCAAACATATACTTCAGACCACTATGGTGTGTTCTCAACTCAAATATTTTACCGATGAGATAGTGCCGCCACATCTTCAAGGAATTCACTATGGTTGTCAATTCAAAGTCATGAGTAGAATAGAGCCTTTCATGCTCTTTTAACTTTCTTGATTCATAACATATCACATGCCCATTCTGACTAAGGACTCCAACGAGCCCTTGCTTGCATGCATCTTTCTTTTTAAAGAATGTAATTGGATTCACAATCTTTGATAAGCCTTCAATAAACCTTCTATAATAACCTAAAAGTCCCATGAATGACCTCACCTCTATGAAATTTCATGGTGTTGGCCATAACTCATTGGATTTTATATTTTTCAGATCCACAACTATTCCTTCCTTAGAAACAATATGACCCAAATAATGAATATGTCGTTGGTAAAATGAGCACTTGCTCAATTTTTCATGCAGTTGATTCTCCCTCAATACTTTTAGCACCATCCTGAAATGTTGTTCATGCTCTTCTTCAGAATTTGAGTAAATAAGTATGTCATCTAGAAATACAATGACAAACTTATCTAAGAAAATTCTAAAAACTCCATTCATCAAACACATGAAGGCAGTTGGTGCATTTGACAACCTAGATGGCACCACTGTGAACTCGTAATGTCCATCCCACATTCTGAAGGAAGTCTTATTGATGTCCTCTTCTTTAATTCTCACTTGGTGATATCCATATTTGAGATCAAACTTTGAAAATATCTAAGCGCCCCTCAATTGATCAACGAGGTCATATGTCCTTGGAAAAAGATACTTGTTCTTTAATGTTACTTTGCTCAACTTCCTGAAGTCAATACAAAGTCTCAACATACCATCCTTCTTCTTCATGAACAATACTAGGCACCCCAAGGTGACACACTTGGGAACATATACCCCTTCTTCAGAAGCTCTTTAAGTTGCATCTGCAATTCCTTCAACTATGGAGTACTCTTCCTATAAGGAGTCTTGGATACAAGAGCTTCTCTTGGCATCATATTTATAGAGAAATAAATATATATTTTCAGTGGAAACCCTGATATCTCTTTAAAGACATTCTCAAATTCTTTCAGTACTGCACAATCTTCAACATTTGACACTTTATCTGTAGGTTCCTCCTCCATGTGTGTTGCAAATACTTGACATCCTTTCCTATAGATTTTCTTCAATTGTAAGGTTGAAACTTCTATGATAGTTAGAACCCTTAGAATTCCTTGAACTATTCTTAAGTTTCCTTCCTCATCCAAGCAAGTAAATCCCACCACATTTATGTTTTTCCTTTTAGTTTATAGATGAAAATTCTCCCTTCTTCCTGCGCAGAATAATTATGTAGCTGGAAGTACTTCCTCATACCCAGTAGCCAGGTCTTTGCATCCTCATCCTTCTTGTGATCACCATCAAAGGTAGGAGGCTTGATCTTATTCCTTTCTCCCTATAGCTCATCCACTCTAATCCTCTTGTGATTTCTGAAAGGAGATGGACTTGAGTTATTGCACACTTTCCTAAATGAATGTTTTGGTGAGTGGTGATGATTCTTTTTAGCACTTTTTTTTTCTTCTCTTGTCATGAGGCTTGCGACTTATCGATCTCCTTGAATGTGTCTGCTTGTCCATTTTATTTTATATTCTATCCAAGCTTTGCATCGAATTGATATTGAAGTCATCTTGCCGCTCCTTGGCTTTCATAAGCCTTTCATTATCATCTTTATAGATTTGGACATGTTTTTGTAGTCCCTTTATGGTTTCTACCAAGTTTAGGCACTCCTCCTTGGATTTTGTACCATCAACACCCAAATTGACATGCAAATCCCCAAATTCATCATCATTGTTGTAAGTTGTCTACACATCTTCCATGTTTTTTGACTTTATGCATTGATTCTGTCTGCCTCTAATCGTTTTTAATTCTGCAAAATGTGTAGGCAATAAGATTTGTTAGATGAATTCATTGTTATGAGGAAAATCTCTCTTTGACTAGGGGTAAACCACAACAAACAGAAATGACTGCAGAAATCAACTCTAATATCATGTATGATATATAAACAAATATGCTAGCAAGACAAGATAAAAGGCCTACCTCATCCAAACGTTCGATGGAGTCCACTATTGAGCACTTGACTCAAAGAAATATACCTGCAACTTGTCCTCAACAACCAAGAAACACAAGCGTATGGTGATAATATATAATGTTAGCACATTCAATAGCATAATCCATCAACATTCATAACAAATATTCCCATGG
>SNQJ01S0031046.1:16916-29479 GCA_010110895.2 Picea sitchensis | reverse complement strand
TCTTTGATCAAAATCCTCGCACACTGCTCAGGTGCACGCAAAACCAAAACTTGGTGCCAATGGCTCACCAACCTATATGTACATTTACATTTACAATTGGTAACAATGGTTCGCCATCCTATATGTACAATTACAAATGGGGTAAATCTGAAGTACCATCAATATATTTTTGACACTCCCTAATCTCCGTGCTAATCCACCTTACCGCTCAGACGGTTGCACAACACCTTGAAAAGTTCTCATATCTGCCTTGTTGCCAATTTTCCCAAGCAGATTTGGAGTCTTCATCCGTAGAATGAATACTCCGCGAACTTATGGATCCATCTGTAGTAGGGTTAATGTAATCTGCTCAGTTTCTTGCGGTAATAGTGTAGAGTTGATCCAGAGCATCCTGTTCCATACTCTCATTTGTTGGATCACTATACCATGGAACTTGATAAGGGTCTATAGGCTGGGTTAATTTCATTCCATCATATTCAAATGTCATGATTTATTTCTTAAGATATATTATAACATGGTTCTCATAGTTCTAGTCAATGCCTAACAGAGTTGGCTACAAAACTTTTTCCCCCATTATTTCAATGACTTCAAAGTCTTCCAGTGTTTTGACGCCAACCAAATTTACTTCAACATTTTGCAACCCCCTACTGGATAAATACAGTATTGATTCACCATTTTCAACTGAATAGAGGAATATACAAGTTTGGGATTACCCATCGCTTCCTAGGTTTTCCTCTTGACATTAGAACCTAAGTCCAACATAATGTCCTTAATCTCGTAGTCGTTGATGTGGGCATTCAACCATAATTCCCTTTTGGTTCTTTGCTTCCTTCTTTGTATCCTACTTGCGTTCCTTGCTGGAAGGTTAACAAAAATAGACTCTTCCAAATTTTCTTCGGTTCCCAAGGCCCTTTTTAGTGTATTCAACAACTTTCCAGTAAGTTTTTCATCATCCAAACTGTCAGAAAATATATGTAACCATAGATCAACAACATTTTATGACTTACCCAAGGCCTCCATCTGAGTAGGTTGGTTCCCAACTACTCTCGGTTGGGGAGCATTTGGATTAGAACTTGGTTCTGCAACTTCGGGCATTGTAGAACTTGACAATTGTCTAAAAAACTCTATTGCATCTTTGAAAAGTACCTTTTGTCTTACTGGGTCATATTTGGTATTATCAAGTACTTCTTTTTGGATCTTGATCTGGTGAGGACTTTCAATATCGACATGTGTCAATTCCTCCTCTAGTGATATATTTGACTCTTTCCCCTCAACGACAAATCTAGGTTCAAAATTGATCAGATTGGCCCCTCTTTGCCTTGCACAGTCTTCCCACTTGGAAATCAAATCTGGACAATCTTCAGTGGAGTAGGAATTATTTTTGTAACAACCCCCTTTCTAAACATATGATTATGTGTAATTAATCATGATTTATGGTTTCCATGCAATGGAATAAAAACATTCTAAATATATTATTGTAAATGTTAATAGCTGACTGTGGGGGTGAAGTCTTAAGGTATTGTCCATGATAACACTATATGAGATAGTGAGGAATCCCATGGAGGGGATTCATTATGCCTTGACTAGGTAACCCAAGCTTCTCCATCGAGGTATGTAATTTTGGAATATTCAAATATTCCCTTTAACTCTGATTTCAAGGAAAATCAGTTAATCAGGAAGGGATGGTGGTTGAGAAACCAACCACCCTCAATGAATACAGGTATGGGAAAACCTATCTAGGACAACAAAAAATGTAATCCAGGAGTACCATCCAGTACCATGTCACACTTTTCAAGCTAAACTGTGGGGTAACCAAGCCAAGTTCCTTCTGACAAAAGAAAGAGGACAGGTCAAGAACCTTCCTGTGAGAGGGTGTGAAAGAAAAAAGGGCACAAGTGTGTGCATAGGGACTTTTGGTCTGAAAAGAAAAAAGAGGGAAAGGGAGCTAGGTTTGGGCAGAGAGACTTGAGTCTCAGAGAAAATTTTGGTTACAAGGTTGGTGTGAGGGCCTAAATCCCAACTTGAGCATTGAAATCTACGAGCTTTATGCTGGGAAAGCATCTGATAAACCTCACAGAGGCACTGAGCTAGGTGGGTATAAGAAAATATTAACTAAGAGTAGTGTGAAGGAGATTAACCTTCACTGTCAATCACTCTGAGAATTTGAGAGAGACTCCCCGGTGGTATCATGGCTTGGCACGGGGGTGGCCAATGTGTTAAGAGTGAATGCATCTGAGCCTATGGTTGGGCAGAAAGGCAAACACCCACAATCTATTGGATGGCTACAACCTACAAAACTATTAAGTTTTGAGCTATTATTAGGTTTCTTTTCAATTTACTAGATAACCATAGCATAGGTAGGATCACTGAGAGAAACAAAATCACAATATACACAACATTTATCTTGGGAAACCCTCATGGGGGAGAAAACCCAACAAAACTTCCTTAATATAGATAGCCAATACAATGCCAAGACAATAAACCAAAACACTAGATAATATCCAACACTGAGCAATGCACCTCTCTCTTCCTTCTTCTCCCAACTGCAGCTACCAAACTTGTGCACTTGTTGAGTGAATGAGTGAGTGAACAAATGAGGCGTTGGACTCCTTTATTTATACTAGTTGGCGGGCATTATAAATATGTCTCTTCATTGGGCAGGGCCGACTTCTCTTCTTAGTGGTTAAAACCACTTTAATTAGGCCTAGGGGCCGAATTCTTAATTTGCATAATACAATTAGGGTTTGACCAATCCGCAAAAGGGGATTTGGTCAATTACAATTCTTGACATGATCAATCCACAAAAGGGGATTGATCTGATGAATAATGACTCAATAATAAACATAATACTCTTTGCAGTTACAATATTTCAACACTACCCCTTAACAAGAAGGGTATTCTACAACATCACTAGGAGACTAGAGAGGGTAGAAACATCAACAACATATGGAACACTGACTGGCATACCTATAAATCATCAGAATTTTTTCTCATCATCAATATCATCAACCACAACAAGGAGCTGGAATGGCATCATCATCATCTGCATCAACATGGATTAGTATAACACTAATACATCATCATCATCTATAACAACACGAGGTTGATACAACATCAAAAACAACAACACGAAGGCTGGAGAATCATCAACATCAACACTAAGCTAGAAATATTTAGCATTAAGTTGGCATCTCATCGACATCAACACTATGCTTGAAATATTCAGCACGAAGCTAGAATCTCATCAACATCAACGCAAAGCTGAAAATCTTCAGCACGAGGCTGACATCTCAACAACAACAACACGAAGCTCGAAATATTCAGCACGAGGCTGGCATCTCAACAATATCAACACGAAGCTGGAAATATTCAACACGAGGCTGACATCTCAACACCATCAGCAATAAGCTGGAAATCTTCAGCACAAGGCTGGCATCTCATCAACATCAACACGAAGATGGAAATATTCAACACAAGCTGGCATCACATCAACATCAAGTGCAACAGAATGAGGCAGGTGCAACAACATTTTGTGGTACTCTGACATATCCAAAGGATCTGTCCAGGGATGATCATTCCCCTAGGATATAAAATCCTAACCGAGCTACTCGCTATTGGTCAGGATACCATAGTATCATCAACACTACTCCCCCTTTTGAGGGAGGTACTTTTGGACTATACCAAAATTGTCTCGAAAGTATTTAAACTTTACAAGGGATAGAGGCTTGGTCTACAACCTGCTCATCAATGCCAACATAATGAAGCTCTAAGGCTCCCCTCTGTATCATATCATGAATGGAGTGATACCAAATATCTATGTGCTTCGACTCATCATGGAACACATCATCTTTATACAAATCTGGATATCACATAGGATCATAGTGGCTTCCATATCTAGATCAAATAGATATGTCAACAACATCTGAAGCCATATGACTTCACAATCTGGCGGAACATGCAACAATCTATTTTGATTCTTCCATGATGGGAGCAATGCTGGATTTCTCTCTACTCTGCCATGAAATCATGGTTGACCCCAGACTAAAACAACATCCTGAAGTGCTCTTTCTATCAGAAACACTTCTAGCTCAATCTGAATCAATATATCCATACAATCTAAAGTCATGATCTCTAGTATAAGAGAGACTGAAATCCAACATACCCTTAAGGTATCTCACCACATGTTTTGCAGCAACAAGGTGAACACGTCTGGGTTATACTAGATATTAACTCAAAGGTGTTCACAACAAAACATATATCCAGTCCGTTATTCGTCAGATACATCAACGAACCAATAATATGTCTGCACAAAGTAGCACCAACCAATTTTGACGAGGTGTCTACCAGGAGATTCAACTTTGTTTCCATGGGTGTGGACAACGATTTACATTCCAACATGTCAAATCTCTTCATTATTTCAATTGCATACTTCCCTTGGTTAAGGAAGATCTTCTCTGGGCTCTGCCAAACTTCAAGACCTAAGAGATAATGCATTAGGTCTTTCATCAAACTCTGTAGCGAGCTTCTTCTGCAATCTCTGATGAGCTTTTATTCATCTTGTCAAGAATACATCATCTACATATAGTAGCAACAATATAATTGGTTCATCATTCATAACCTTGGAGTAAAGGTTAGAATCAGTTTTACTCTTGGTAAAGCCCAAACTCTTCAGAAAACTATCAATCCTACCACACCAAGCTCTTGGAGCTTGATTCAACTTGCATACATGAGTCTTTCTGTCTTCAACTTCAGATCAAATTTTCACATCACTTTGTACCAATCTAGTACACTTGCTCATCTACAACTCAATCTGCATAGACATGTGCTAGCTCTATGTGCTTTTTGCAAAGCACTATCTGTCTCACTACATGAGAATATGTCCTCTCCTCTTTCTGCAACTATTCCTTTTGGAACTGGGACTCTGCACTTGGAACTGTTCCTTCTTTCATGGAGGTAACTCAATATTTTATTGTAGTCATGTCTCCATGACCCAACTAATGTACTTCTTTGATTGCCACTCAATTTTAAATATGGGGATTTCTCCCCCTGCATCTCATACTATATATGACTCATGGTTGTTTTGGTTGTCTTCATGAATACTGGAACTATTTATTCAATTACTAGAGTAAGTGTCTCATCATAGTCTTCTCCCTCTTGCTGAGAGAATCTTCTGGACACACATTAGGATTTGTACATCTGCAACATGCTTGATCTGTTAGATCAATCTTGGAAATCAATATTGACTTCTCTTCTATTCTCATGAAAAATCCATATCCTAGTCTTTCTGACTGGATTCCTTCTCTGTCACTGAATCAAGGGAATATTCCCAGGATATTTCATATCTCCTAGAAGTTTCTAAAGCTATGATCTAGTTTTCTCATGGCATATATCTCCCAATCTTGGAAGTTGTCTCTTCATGTGATTCTTTCTGAGATCAAGCTTACTCTCAATTTCTTCTGAGTCTACAAAGACTTCATCATCTCTTATGGGGAATACTTGGTGTTGAATACCAAGTCTAAATATGAAAGGCTGAGTCAGACTTCAAACAACTTCTGCTTCCCATCAAGGTGGCTTCATTATCCTTTGACCAAGTCTTTTGTGAGTTCTTGTTCTAATGTTTGGTCATCTTTGGAGCCTTCTTCTCCTTACAATCAATCTCCATATGAGATACTCTGGATCTCAAAAATAACTTATTATTCATCTTCTTTGGTACATGGATGTATATCGTCATGTACACGACTTGGGTAGTCTACTTCATGTCTCATCTAATTTGTTGTCTTCTATCACCTTCACTATAGCCTCCTCAGGGTTATCACTTGTGACCTGAACCAAGGTCAATAAAACAACAGGAAAGAATAATACTCTTTTGATAATAGTAATAAAACAATAGCATGAATAATCGTCACAGTAGCTCCTTTAGATCTATCACTCGTGACCTTCCTAAAACAAAGATCAAAAGTAAGAAATACAATACGAAATGAGATCAACACTCTTCTAGTGTTGTGATCAAACATTCATCCATGGTAACCGGGAATCAACACAAGAAGTTTCTCCTAGAGGAGATGTTAGTTGTTTAAGCATTTATCTCAATATTCTCACATGCTACCAAGTATAATACTTTTCAAAGACTGCTTCCTCAACTATAGTGTTTACTTATAATGGGATAGTTATCAACTTGTCATGTGCAACTTTGAATCTTATCAACTTAATTAATCAAACCTGGAACCTGGATTCCTGTCAAGAATGAGTGTGTTGTTTTTCTTCCAAGTCTCCTTCACTCAAGATGACAAGTGCTTTCTTCAACCTATCTTTTCTACTAAGAAAATATTCTATCTTGACCGAAAGTTGGGTTAGAGAATAAACTCTATGATCTCAATTTTAATCCATCTAATACCTTGACTTTAATTTTTTACCAAAGGTTAGTATGATGGTCATAGCTTCAACATGCAACCTAGATCAAAATAATGTCATAACAAATATGCATATCAAACTAATCAAACTTGGGTTGCATCATTCCTCTGAATGCGTTGGATATGAGATCCGTTTGGATCTATGGCAAGAGATCCATTTTCCTAGATGCACTAGGCTGAGGTGAGTTTGTTGGAGCTGTTAGATTTAAAAAATTTCAAGTTTTTCCCCTTGAAACTTGACTAGCAGGAATATGGATTGGTACTTCTGGTACTGGTTCTATTTTCCTGGTTTTTCTAGTTTTATGGTTTTCTAGTACCAGTCAAAACTAGGGTTTGAATTTCTGGAGGCTCTGTCCACTGAAAAGGTGCACTCAAGTTGCCAAAAGATTCACTAGGGTAGGACACACTTTTCTAGATGGTTTTTACGAAAAATTTCCTCTCCAACAAAATCCCTAATTTTCTTGTACGACAACAATGACATTTTTGCTTATCCAGTGAAAGGTGCTCTCTTTAGCTTGGCTTTGATACCATGTTAAGTTTTGAGCTATTATTAGGTTTCTTTTCAATTTAGATAACCATAGAATAGGTAGGATCACTGAGAGAAACACAATCACAAGATACACAACATTTATCCTGGGAAACCCTCACGGGGGAGAAAACCCAACAACACTTCCTTAATATAGATAGCTAATACAATGCCAAGACAATAAACCAAAACACTAGAGAATATCCAACACTGAGAAATGTGCCTCTCTCTTCCTTCTTCTCCCAACTGCAGCTACCAAACTCGCACACTTGTTGAGTGAATGAGTGAGTGAACAAATGAGGAACTAGTCTCCTTTATTTATACTAGATGGTAGGCTCTGGAAAGGTGTCTCTTCACTGGGCAGGGCCGACTTCTCTTCTTAGTGGTTAAAACCACTTTAATTAGGCCTGGAGTTGACTTATTAATTTGCATAATACAATTAGAGTTTGACCAATCCGCAAAAGGGGATTTGGTCAATTACAATGCCCGACATGATCAATCCACAAAAGGGGATTGATCTAATGAATAATGACTCAATAATAAATAGAATACTCTTTGTAGTTACAATATTTCAACAAAAACATATAAGTATTCTATGAATATGTGTGATTGAGTATAATAAATGAATTATGCATGTAATGGATCCCTGCTAATGGAATGAATGGTTATCTCATGTGGATACATTAATGGATATATATGCCTATGTAATTGAAATGAATTCCTTATATTAAATGCAAGTTAACGCGCCATGTGATGTGTATTTTGGCATGTCTATGTAGCCAACAAAAACTACAACACTGCTAAGTCCCAAGGCATAAGTTATAATCCATTCAACACTGAATGGAATTGACAAGACTCAATAACCATTAATTCGTACGCTGAGAGTCAATCTTAGTCGTCCAAGATGGGCTAGTTACCCATCATAGTCCCTTGTAGATCAACGCGACAATGGTGGTCGTTGGATTGGGGAATGGTTGAATGCCAACCATTGATCTATTAAGTAAATATAAAGAGGGAGTTTAGCGTCCTGGAGTATTGGAGCACTAGACCCCAGAAGAAATCCTAAGTCCAAATCTCTTTGGAAGTCATGATATGCTGATGCCCGGGGACCGAGGTTCCAACGCCTAGTTCCATTCCTTATCACATATAACCGAGGAGAGGTAAATATGACATCAGCATGACATGTCTCTACTAGCATGAACCAATGCATCATAGGACAATACTTGTCGACATGTGAGTGGCTGGAAAGTCAATTGTGGGCGCCCTATTGAGCTTAAGCCTTTGGAAGAGTGCCTTAAGATCTGAGTTGTCAGATCCAGGAAGCTAACATATCTGAGTCGTAGATCTAGTGGTAAAATATGGGAGTCATAATCCCAAGATTAATTTGGCTAAATACCTCGTAATTACCAGACGATAGACCACGAGGGTTTTACATTACAAGAGATAAGGAAAGTTCTGAGGTTCAAGATCTTCTTCGACCAGAACCATCGATCTGTTGATGGATGCTATAAATCTCCATCATTTGATCCTTAGAGTCACTACCACACCAAAGTTGTGAGATGAGCCATGATAGCCGTTAGATCTAAGTAGGAGAGATATTAACCATAGATCTTGTATAATAATGGCCCTAAGAGTTAACATAGTTAATATCCCCCTTAATCATTTGATTACCCTAATTAACCATCTCGTAATCCTCAGATGTCGGACTTCAGATATTTTCATTGTTGTAATTCGTCGAGAAAGCACCGATGTCCACTACCCGATGGTGATGTGCCATGCCATCAATGGTGCCACATGTCATGACGAGAGTGGTTCCATTTGTCACACAGATTTGGAAATAGTGGACAAGCATCCGTGGAGGAAAATCGTTGCCATGTGTCACATGGTACGAGCACCATGCGTCATGCCAATTCATATTGTTCCATGATGTGTTATATCATGGGAATGCCATGCAGGGTATGCATGTCGATGGTAGGCCATATTGGATGCAGAGGCTTGGGATTTCCATCTCAGGCCTCGATCATTGGATTTGAACATCGTAATATCTCATTTTTCGATTTAATAAAGGGGTTGCAATAGCTTGGAGTCCCGAGGTCCCGATGGTCCATGTAATATCGACCGTCGATTCCAGATCGTGAAAAAATTGGGACCATTGATCTTCCCTACAACTAAACTCAATCCTTGTCGTGGGCCCCCATGGAACCTGGATTATGTTGGAACCCATCCTCCATGCATATCCTTTTGTATGGGTTGATTATGTCATCCTAACGTATCACGACATCGAAACCACAATCATGTTACATCCTCCCAACGTACCAAGACTCGTCACGGTTCGAGATCCACCGCGACTGTGGTCGTCAATATGTTGATCGACGATCTGATCCCGACTATCCATTATTATAAGATTGAAACATAGACTGCATTCCATGTTTCATACATGGAAAGTTCCATGTGTACAGGATTCTAGCTAGTCCCAGATCATGCATTTTTGGGATATGCAGAGAGTAAAAGAGTTTAGGTTTGAGACCTCGACATCCTAGTAGATAGTGTTAAAGTCTAGTGATCTAGGGTCTTGGGTTAATGTGCAATCAATTATATGACATGGAAGCACCACTTCATATGGCATGGGTGATGTGGATTCATGTGGATTCCATGTGGCAGTACGAAGGCCTTTGGCCAATGAAGTCCCTAAAACTTCAAAGGGCCATAAATTTTGATCTAGAGCTCTGTTTTGAGCAAACTTACAGTTGTTGGAAAGATATCAGCAAGAAGAAGAAGATGGTGTCATTTATAAAAGGGTTTTGAAGAGGTTCAAGAAAAGAAAAAAATTAATACCCCATCCCTTAAAAGGGTACTTAGGGGGTTGGGTGTGTTATAGGTGGTATCAAAGCATGGTTCAAACACTAGGCCTGGATGGGCCAGAAGACAATCATAGGACTAGAATAATAAGGCTAAGATGATCCTTTTGAAGTAATACTCCATATTTAAAAAACTTGATTATTATTTGCATAAGATCCTCGAGGAGGGGAACAATAGATTGAAACTATACCAGAAAAAAAAAAGTTGACTGAAATGGAAGAATCTTGTTATGGGATTGTCTGAGTCCGGGGGATGAATGAACTCGTAGTTATAACACTTCCTGTAAGCATGGATAGTTGGATCCTCTATCGATTGTGATGGTTGTTTATATAAGGGCTAAGACCCTTATGAAAATTCCCTTGTGGTTAAAGAAATTTGTTATGGATTGATAGAATCCTTAATAGTAGTAATTACTACTTTAATAAAATATTAAACCATGTATATATGTATAACTCCTCATGATCAGAGGATTGATGGTGAATTTGTAAGGTCGGTTTACTTGACTTGTAATGAATAAAACTTGCTTCCAAAATGACCTAATTCAGCAAAGGAAAGAAGAGTCCTTTGGATTGTTACTAATCCTCATAGAAGAAGGGAAATAACTTAAACATATGAGCCAATTTGAGCTCATGGTTGTGTTAAGAAGATGTATATGAAGATCTATCTATGCATGTGAATGCAAAAGGAAGATAGTTGAAGAACATATGCACCATGAGCATGGGTAAAATGCTTGGTGCACAAGGATATGTTGTAATGCATATGGTAATGGTTGAATGTATGAGATATGCAAATAGATCTATGATAACCTGTAATTGGTTGTCCAATATAAATGTTGATAATGATTTTGCATGTAACCTTGAGAAGGTAAGGATGATATAAATTATGGTAAAGGAAGTGTTGGAGCACTTCTAGATGACCAATGGGCTAGAGTGACATCCAGAGATGCATGGTAGCCGTATAAGTATGGCTTAGTATGCTCAAGTAGCAGTGAAAGGGAATCCAGGAACGAATCTCCCTGATAAAGGTCTATTGACCAAGAATGTTTTGAAGCATGGAGGGAAGTTGGATTTGGGAATTTTACTACCCTGGGTAATGTTGTAAATTACCTAGTTGTATTTTTGAATTTTAAATGCTTTTATAGAAATAGAGCAAGAGTAGTTTCTTGTTAGTTGTTTCCATGAAGATAAGACAACATAGTTAAGAATATTCCTATGAGACTTTTCATAAGAATGGTCGTAAGATCTATGGGAGGTAGGAGATGGACGTTTGAAACGTCCATGTGTGTGAATGACATGGAAAAGGGGGTGCAAGCAATGAACTTGTACGCTGAATATCTAGATATGTAAGTATATTCTTGAGTGCATGGGTTAAATTCATTATAAGGTTGTCTGGTATAAAGGATGATATTAAGATTAATTAAATGAGAATGAATGATGTAAAATGTGCAAGTGATGCACATGAATGATGTATGAGTATATTTATACTAAAGGCATGATATGACTGCTTAAAATAAATGAGATGTGAGGCAAGACTTGTACTTTCCATATCTAAGTAATGCCATGGATGTCTGGATGGCACTATGTTAGAAGGGTATGAACTATTTGGTTTAAATAGAAGCTTGAGGAGGTATGCCAATCCTCAGAGAAAGAGCTAATACAAAATGATGAAAGAGTAAATGAGCAAGGATGCTCTATTTTTATGATAGAAGGCAAAATGAATATGCATTTGAAAAATTGCATGTAGATGATTGTGAACAAATTATGAGTAAAATGATTTAAATCGAAATGCAATGTGGAAATTGTGAAGTATGCCCATGGTGGAAAGACACAACATGATAATGCATGTGAATAACTACATGAAATCGCAACTTGAAAGCAAGATAATAACATAAATATACCTATTTGAATGTAAATTTGAATGCATAATAGAGATGCATGTTGATAATTCCTTAAGGAATATTAGGTAAAAATATGAAATAATGAAGTTGAGGTCAATTTCAAACAATTTGGATACGCAACAAGATAGTTTCATGTTGAAGAAGTTCCTTTGGAGGAACTTTGTAAAGATTATGTCAGGAGAACAAAAACATAACATTAGTGACTGCTAAGAATTAAGCAGTGGGCTGCAAATCCTATTTATAAAAGAATCTTGGATTACATGTTAAAATATAATGCAAGAGTGAAAGTTATGCGAATGAATGATGACCAATCTGATTTTTGGTTGGGAAATGTACATAAGGCATTGGTTCATAATTAATTTATAAGTGAGCCTTGATGTTGTGGCATGATGATATACCCAGGAAAGGTCGAGGTGAACTTGACTAAGACTGCTCAAGGAATAGAGCAGACAGATCTTGTGAGGGATAAATTATAGAAGAAAATAAGGAGATAAGATGAACACTTTTCTCACTTTAAAAACTTTGAATGATGAGACATAGTTGTATTCTTTAAAAGAGAAACTGTGAAAACAGCTACAACTGTGAAAATAGCTACAACTGGTAAATGAAAGATAAAATTTAGAAATATGTTTAAATACATGAGTTTGGTTGAGCTATGTTGTGCAAAGGCAGTAAGGCCTTGGGAATGTTTCAATCAAGCTGAAAGTTTCTTGATTGTGCAAAGGAGTTGGAGGGAAGGGAAACCCCTTAACTCCTCTCTTGATGGGATGGGAGGATTGAAATGTTGGTTGTGTAAATACTTCTAGTAGGAGAATGTTGATATTAATTGTGTGACTATATAAACAATTGAAAATTGATTGTGGTTGCACTC
>SNQJ01S0031046.1:1192-16879 GCA_010110895.2 Picea sitchensis | reverse complement strand
AATGTTGTAGAGTGCTTATGAACATGCTAAGGAAAATATGGAATTGTTCTGCTAAGATTAATAGATATGAAACATTCATCTTATTTAACGTGACAGATGACATAATTTTGAATGTGATAATGCATGTTATGTGTAGCAAATGATTGGAGTTGTTGGGAAAGGACATCTTCCAATAGTAGATAAACTCGGGTAAAAGATAAATGCAAGAAGGTTGTAGTTGAAAGGTTGATGAAGGGACCTTAGGAATTCCTACGAAAGCACCACTCATGAGGTAATATTATAAAAGGGTGTTGGCAGGAAGAACATGTATAAAAACCTCATGCCCATGTGACAAGAGAATTTAAAAAGGGATTGGGTAAGAATCCATTCTGAAATGTTTTTATTATTTGATTATATGCATGCAATTTTGAGTGGTTGTTGTATGCCATTGATACCCAAGTAGTGTATGATTTGAGAAAGAAGAACCTAAAGGATAGAGGGAGGAGCCTCTAGCATCCAAGGATGATTGAGATCCTTGCAAGAAAATTTATTTACAAAGTGTCATGAATACTTTGACCAATACAGAATGATTGGAAACAAGAGTTCTCATGAACAACACATTGATTTATGCATTGAAGAAATGCATGTTGGCATAAGAGAGTGGAAATGTATAGGACTTCCCAATGTAGAAGAAATATCTTCTAGTACTTATTGAAATATTGTAACTCGGAAGAATATTCTACTTATTATTGAGTTATTATTATATAGATCAATCCCCTTTTGTGGATTGATCATGTTGGGACTTATGTATGACCAAATCCCCTTTTGTGGATTGTTCAAACCCTGATTAAATGATGCTAATTGAGAAGTTGACCCCTATGGATAATTAAAGTGGTTTTATCCACTAATTGAAGAAGTTGACCCGACTTGGTGAAGAGGCACAACCCTAGCGCCTATTCGCTAGTATAAATAAGATAGGATGATGCCTCATTCTCTCACTCATTCAACCACTCATCTAGTGCACAAGTTTTGGAGATAGTTGCAGTTTCCAGAAGAAGGAGAGAGAGGCACATGCTCAGTCTTAGTTATTCTTGGTGTTTTTTTCTTTTATCTTGGCATTGTATTGGTAATATATATTAAGGAAGTCTTTGTTGGGTTTTCTCCCCCATGAGGGTTTCCTGGGATAAAATTTGGTGTACCTTGTGATTGTGTTTCTCTCAGTGATCATGCTTCTATTATTATTCTCTAGTAAATTGAAAAGAACTTAATAGCAACTCTAAATTTAACATGGTATCAGAGCTTAACTGAATAGAGCACCTTTTACCGGGTAACAAAAAATGTCATTGTTGTCGTACAAAAAAAAGTATGGCCTTTTGTTGGAAGGAAACTTTAGCCTAAAAACCATCTAGGGTAGTTCTCCCTAGCCTAGCAAACTCATTGGCAACTTGAGTGCACCTTTTCAGTGGACATAACCTCCAGAAAGTGAAACCCTAGTTTTGACTGGTACTAGAAAACTAGAAAACCAGAAAACCAGGAAACCAAAACTAGTACCAGACGTACCAGTCCAAAATTGTGCAGGCTCAGTTTTAAGGCGTAAAATTTGGATTTTTTGAAAAAAGATTGCTCCAGCCTACTCACCTCATCCCAGTGCATCTAGTCCCTGGATCATAATTCCAAAATTTGAAGTTGAAAAATTAGGGTTTCCTCGTAAAACCCTAAGTTGATGTTGTAGTTCTAGTACCTATTGCAGTTGGAGTTGCACTATCAGTTGCAGTGGTAGTACCAGTTACTTCATGCCAGTTGCAACATCGGCTGCAGTACCAGATGGAGTAGAGGTTTTTTGTGAAGTATTGGGACTGATTTTTTATTGTCCCAATGCACCTTACCCTAGAAAAATACTATTAGAGGTATGTACTTACATATGTTTAAATATGCATTATTATTCTAAAGGGTATTTCCAGGAGAAAGGATCTCTTGAAAATCATATATCCAAAAGGATCTCAGATCCAACACATTCAGAGGAATAATTCACCTCAAGTTTGATCATTTTATATGCATCTATTCATTATGACATTATCTTGACATCTAGGTTGTATGTTGAAGTTATGACCATCATACTAACTCTTGGTCAAAATTAAAGTCAAGGTATTAGATTGATATTATATTTTATTCTCTAACTTATACTACTGTCAAGATAGTATAATGTCTTAGTTCATAGGACAGGTTGAAGAAATCAATTGGCATCTTGAGTGAATAAGACTTGGAAGAAAAGCAACACAATTGAGGACAAGACTCCAAGTTCTAGGTTTGATTAAGTTTATAAGACTCAAATTTACACATGACAAGTTTGATAACTACCTCATTACAAGTAAACACTATAGTTGAGATAACAGCCTTTGAAAAGGTATTATATTTGGTAGCATGTGAGAATATTGAGACAAATTCTTATTGAAATCACTTACTAGATACAAATAACATATCTTCCATGAGAAACTTCTTGTTTTGGTTCCAGATTACCAAGGAGGAGTAATTGATCACAACACCAGAAGAGTGTTTCTCCCATTTTGTATTGTATTTCTTACTCTTGATGCTTGTTTTCAGACAGGGCACAAGTAATAGCTCTAAAGGAGCTACTGTAACAATTGTTCTTGGTTTTTTTTTTTATCATTATTATAAAGAGTATTATTCTTGTTTGTTGTTATTCCCTTGTTGATCTTGTTTCAGGCAGGTCACAAGTGATAACCCTGAGGAAGCTATAGTGATGGTTGCAAGAGGAAACATATTATATGAAACATGAAGCACACTATCCAAGTTGTATACGTGATCATATACATTCATGCACCAAAGAAGATGAAGAAGAAACTACTTTTGAGATACAAAGTATCTCATATGGAGATTGATTGTAAGAAGCAGAAGGCTCCAAAGATGACTGAACAGTAAGTAGACTTGATCAAAGGATAATGAAGCCACCTTGACAGGAAGCATAACTCGTTTGAAGTCTTACTCAAATTTTCATTTTAAGACTTGGTATTCAACACCAAGTATATCTAGTAGAGATGATGAATTCCTTGTAGACTCAGAAGAAATCAAGAACATAGTGAGCCT
Organism: Picea sitchensis; assembly: GCA_010110895.2. NCBI lineage: Eukaryota > Viridiplantae > Streptophyta > Pinopsida > Pinales > Pinaceae > Picea > Picea sitchensis. Next base: position 13,795 of record SNQJ01S0031046.1, on the reverse strand, counting down.
GATCTCATAGAGGATCAGATCGGAAGATTCCCTTGTTTTAGTGACAGAGAAGGAAGCTAGTCAGAAGGAATGAGACATGGATTTTTCTATGAGACTAGAATGGAAGTCAGTGTTGACTTCCAAGATTGATCTAATAGATCAAGCATGTTGCAAATAAAATATGTACAAAGTTGATTTGTGTCCAGAGCATTCTCCCAGCAAGAGGGAGAAGACTATGATGAGACACTTGCTCTAGAAATTGAAGAAATAGTTCCAGTATTCATAAATATAACCAAAACAACCATGATTCATATACAATATGAGATTCGGGGGGAGAAATCCCCATATTTGAGAATTGAGTTATCTCCAGTGCCAGTTGGTGTAGTACACGAGTCAGGTCATGGATACATGACCACAATAATAGATAGAGTTATCTCCATGAAAGAAGAATATCTACCTTTAGTATCAGTTATTGAGCCACTCTTAGTTTAAGATGAAGTTGTTTTCGTGCTGAAGTAGAGGAGTTACTCGCATATTTCAACAGTCACAATGAGAATGGAGCAACCATTCTCAGCTTTAGAGAAGTTGCAGGTGTAGAGTCCCAGTTCCAGAGGAACAATTGCATAGAGAGTAGAGGACATACTCTCAGGTAGTGAGAAAAATAATGCTTTGCAGAAAGCACATAGAGATAGCACATGATTGTGCATATTAAGTTGGATTTGAAGAAAGTGTACCAGGATGGTACAATGTGATGTGAAAAAATTGATTTGAAGATTGTAGATAGAAAGACTCATGTCTATAGGTTGAAGGAAGCTATGTACATGTTGAAGCAAGATCCTCGATCTTGGTATGGCAGAATTGATAGTTTCCTGATGAGCTTGGGCTTTACCAAGAGTAAACCTTATTCTGATATTTAATTCAAGGTTATGAATGATGATCTAGTTATATTGTTGATGTATGTGGATGAATTATTCTTAATTGGAGAAGAAAATCTCACAACATATTGTAAGAAGAGGCTCGCTGCAAAATTTGAAATGAAAGACCTAGGCCGATGTATTATTTCTTAGGTCTTGAAGTTTGGCAGAGCCCAAAGAAGATCTTCCTTAACCAAGGGAAGTATGCAGTTGAAATATTGAAGAGGTTTGATATGTTGGAATGTAAAGCCATGAACACACCCATGGAAACAAAGATGAAGCTCCTGGCTGATACTTTGTCAGAATTGGTTGATGCTACTGTGTACAGATAGATTATTGGTTTGTTGATGTATTTGACGAATACTAGGCCAAATATATTCTTTTCTGTGAACACCTTGAGTCAGTATCTAGTAGAACCCAGACATGTTCACCTTGTAGATGAAAAGCAAGTGATGAGATACCTTAAGGGTACGTTAGACTTTGGTCTCTATTATATTGGAGATAATGACTTCAGACTGGTTGGTTATACCGATTTAGATTGGGCTGGAAGTTTTTATGATAGAAAGAACACTTCAAGATGATTTTTTCAGTCTGTGGTCAACCATAAATTCATGGCAGAGTAGGAAGAAATCCATTATTTCTCTCAACGCGACAGAAGTAGAATACATTGTTGCATGTCCCGCCAATTGTGAAGCCATATGGATTTAAAAGTTGTTGACATGTCTATTGGATCTAGAGATGGAAGAAACCGTGATTCTATGTCATAACCAGAGTTGCATAAAGATGACAAAGAACCCTGTGTTCCATGATAAGTCGAAGCACATAGAAATCCAACATCACTATATTCGTGATATGGTGCAGAGGGGAAATGTAAATCTCCAATATGTTGGCACAGATGAGCAGGTTGCATATGTGTTGACCAAGCCTCTGTCTCGTGTAAAGTTTGAATACTTTCGAGACAAGCTTGGTATAGTCCGAAAGGACCTCCCTCAAAAGGGGGAGTGATGCTGATGATACTATGGTNCCTGACCAACAACGGGTAACTTAGTTAGGATTTTATATCCTAGGGGACTGATCATCCATGGACATATCTCGAAGGTCCAATAAGGACGGTCTGTTAGAGTACCTGTGCATCTATATGTGAGCTGTGGTTAGTAGTGGTAGCTCTGTTAGGATTTTATAATCCTAGGGAACTTTATGATTCCTAGGTAGATCTCGAAGGTCTGGTAAGGACGGTTTGTCAGAGTACCACGTGGTAGCTCCGTTAGGATTTTATAATCCTAGGGAATCTTTATGATTCTTGGGTAGATCCTGAAGGTCTGGTAAGGATGGTTTGTCTGAGTACCACGTGGTATCTCCATTAGAATTTTATATCCTAGGGAATCTTATGATTCCTGGGTAGATCCCTAGGGATTGTCAGAGTAACACAAAATGTTGTTGTTGCACCTACCTCATTTTGTTTCCTTATGTTGATGATGTTGTTATCTCAGCCTTGTGTTGATGATGTTGTTATCTCAACCTCGTGTTGGTGATGTTGTTATCTCAGCCTCGCGTTGATGATGTTGTTTCAACCTCATGCTAATTGTTGATAATGTTGTATCAACGTCGTGTTGTTGATGATGATATTGTATCGGCCTCGTAATGTTGTTGGTGATGTTGTATCATCCTTGTGTTGTTGTTGGTGATGATGTACCGGCATCATGTTGATGATATTGTTTCTCTAGCTTCATGCTATTGATGTTGATGTTTCAACTTCATGCTGACGATGATGATGATGATGATGTTATTCCAACTCCATGCTGTGAATGATGATGATGATGTTATTCCAGCTCCATGATGTGAATGATGATGATGATGCTATTCCAACTCCATGCTATGAACGATGATGTTATTGATGATGAGAAAAACTTCTGAATATTTATAGGTGTGCCAATCAGTGTTACAAATTTTGATGATGTTGCTTCCCTCCCTCTCTCTCTCTCCTAATGATGTTGTATTGTAGAATACCCTTCTTTTTAAGGGGGAGTGTTGAAATATTGTAAATGCAAAGAATAGTCTACTTATTATTGAGTTATTATTATATATATCAAACACCTTTTCTAGATTAATCATGTCAGGACTTATGTATGACCAAATCCCCTTTTGTGGATTGGTCAAACCCTAATTAAATGATTCTAATTGAGAAGTCAGCCCCTAGGGATAATTAAAGTGGTTTTAGCCACTAATTGAAGAAGTCGACCCGGCTTGGTGAAGAGACACAACCCTAGCACCTATCAGCTAGTATAAATAAGAGAGGATGACGCCTAATCCTCTCACACACCCAGTCACTCATCTAGTGCGCAAGTTTTGGAGATAGCTGCAGTTTCCAGAAGAAGGAGAGAGAGGCGCATGCCCAGTATTGGTTATTCTTGGTGGTTTTGTCTTTTATATTGGCATTCTATTGGAAATCTATATTAAGGAAGTTTTTGTTGGGTTTTCTCCCTCATGAGGGTTTCCCAAGATAAAATGTTTTGTACCTTGTGATTGTGTTTCTCTCAGTGATCATGCTTATGCTATTATTTTCTCGTAAATTGAAAAGAAATTAATAGAAGCTCTAAATTTAACAGTACTCTACAAGGTTGTAGAATGGTAAAGAAGGGAGTTGGGCGGCCACAAATATTGGCACCCTTATTGTCAACAAAGAAATAATGCTTGAATGCATTCATGTGAAACTTTTAGTTTCATGTATGTTGATTTGAGGCTATGATCAACTCAAACAGGAGGGAAAGTACCTGTATAATAATGAATGTGGATAGAGAAGCCATGAGGTGAGATATTGGCTGAGATCCAACTCACTATGGAAGAGTACCTCACATTAACTGTGGTAACCGAAAAATCAATGCAAGGGTGCATTGTGTGTAAATGTGGCCATGGACATTGGAACATTGGTTAAATTCATATCATGAATTGATTGCATTTGAAAAGGCTTGGTATGTTGAAGTAATGCATGTGCAAGGAATGGTATTTCCTTTATATTTTTTAACATTGAATGAAATAATGTGATGCAATTGTTAGTATGCACAATTCTGAAAATTGTTTGGAAATCACTACAAGTGTGCAATGAAAATATAATGTGCATTAGAACTAACAATTTGTTTGGCTATGTGAAAAATGAATTTCAGGAAGAAGGGTCTTGTCTATGGCAAAAAAATAATTCCATAAAGGGGACCAATGCCTATTGATTATGAAAAGGCCAAATTTTTATGAGAAGGAAATCTCACACTTGTGAATCTGGTTCCTGTATGGAACAAATCGAAAATGGAAAAGTTTTATTAAAAACTAATGAAAGCATCTCATGAATTTATGTTTGCATGTGATACATGTGATATGAAAAGGATCTATCCAGGGAGGATAGATGATGATTGTCAAAGCTTGAAAGCATGGAAATGCTTAGTGTAGTGACATAAGAGCCCTATGATAATCCATGATCCACATAGAATGATGTGTCATGGTGATACAGGACAGAGGGACACCTCAGTAGAACAAGCATGATGGACACCTCAACTGTAAGACTCAGTGAAGTCTCTAAAACTCTTCTTGTGCGAGAAATCCTTGGCAGGAAATACGAATCGTCTGAGGAACTGTATAGTAGAGAAAGAGATTTTTGAGACTGAGCCTGGAGGATGAGTGACCGCGGGGAAGGGGAGACTTTGATAGCTCATGTGAAAGAACTCGGTGGAGTCTCTAAAATGTTGTTATCAATTGATTGGGATCATGCACAAAATGGGTATGCCAAGGAAAAAGAGTGAGACAAGTTAATGAGATAGACATATGGATGCAAATTCATAAACTGCATAGATAAGTATTATGTTGAATGTAAATTTACCTCTTGAATTATGTACAACAATAGAATGTTTTTGCATAAAAGTGGAATTAATATTCTTCTTGTTAGAAATTGTTGTAGGAATATTTTGAAATGCTAGAGTTTGAGTGAGGATCAGACTGTGAGAGACAAAAAGGAAGATAATGTTGAAGCAACTAAAGGATAAAGACATGGCATGTATTACTAAGAAAGAACATTGAGGACAATGTTCCTTTGAAGGTGGAGGGGATTGTAAAAACCCCTCTTTCTAAACCTATGATTATGTGTAATTAATCATGATTTATGGTTTCCATGAAATGGCATAAAAAAATTGTAAATGCCAACAACTGATTGTGGGGGTGAAGCCTTAAAGTACTGGCCATGATATCACTAGAGGAGATAGTGAGGAAGCCTATGGAGGGGTTCATTATGCCCTGAATAGGTAACCCAAGATTCTCTACTGAGATATGTAATTTGGGAATATTCATATATTTCATTTAACTCTGGTTTCAAGGAAAAATAGTTAATGAAGAAGGGATGGTAGTTGAGCAATCAACCATCCTCAATAAATATAGGTATGGGAAGACCTAGCTAGGACATCATAAACTATTAGTCGGGGGTACCATCGAGTACCATGTCACACTTTCCAAGATGAACCATGGGGAAACCGAGTTTCTTCTTAGAGAAGGAAGAGGAAAGGTCGAGAACCTTACTTTGAGAGGGCGTGCAAGAAAAGAAGGAACAAGTGCATGCATAGGGAATTTTGGTTAGAGAAGGAAAAAGAGGGTAAGGGAGAGCCAAGGTGTGGGAAAAGAGACTTGAGTCTTAGAGAAAATTTTGGTTATAGGGTAGGTGTGACGACCTAAATCCAAACATAAGTTGTGAAGGCTATGATCTTGATGCTAGGAAAGCATCTGTTAAACCTCACAGAGGCACTAAGACAGGTGGGTGATCTAGAATCAGATCCAGGAGCCTGACAGGGATAAAAAAGGCTCAAAATGAAAGTGCTCAGAATTCGACGAAACTAATGCCATTGCGTTCAGCTCGTTCTCTCAATTCCGACCATATATCCACTTTCGCAAACGGACACTGTATGCGAGAGTTATGACATGGCAAAAAGTCAACAAGTCCAGTCAAATGATGACATCAGCATGACATCAAAGTGTTGACATGGCAGAGACAAGTGGCGACAAGTGGTAGTCCAGAAGAAGGTGACTGGTCAGTGATAGGGATCCAACCAACAACTGACAAGTGGCAATTGTTTGGAAAATGGTTGGGTGCCACGTGGCCCAATCATGGGCTACCACATGACACCATGGTATTGGTTAATGGTTGGTGGCAAAAATTTTATTGGAGCTCATGGGAATTGAACCCATGACCTCTTGGTAGGCGCCCAAGACTTGGAAAAAGTCCTTTTTACCAACACGCCCTTGATGGTGCTTATTAAATATAACCTACTTTAATTTTATTAAAGTGTATTGTAAAGGTGTATGGGCGCATAAAGGGATAAGCTCCAGCCCAAGGCTCTTGGGGATATCCCATAAAACCAGGAGGGTGTGCATGAGAAGGGGATTAGCCCACTTAAGGTGCACTATTTTGAGCCTTGATCCCATGCAAAGCACCATAATACCAGAGGCACGCACCCAGTTAGGGGCTACTCTGCATATTTTGTTTAAAAATGGGTTTTTGACCATATAATTATGGTTTTTATTGATTTTAATTAACCAGTTTTGGTTATTTGGCCATATCTTGGTGGATATTGGGCCAAATTGAGTGCCACAAAAAGTGGGATGTTGGGATTTGATCCCTCTACCTCATGGATATATAAACTAAGTCATTGAGAGGTTTTACACAAGAAATAAGCAGCAAAGAAGCTTGAAGCCAAGGTCAAGTAGTCTTGAGCAGTGCAAGTAGCTGAGCTTTGGAGGCAGTTTTTGGGAGTTATATTACTCTGTTTTCAGTGCCATTTGTTGCGTCAGGTTTCTGAGACAGAGAAGAATATAGCTAGTTAGTCAGATGCCCTATATGATGTATTTTGAATTCATATTGTAAAGCATTGAATGTTTAATAGAGAAAGCCTCCCGCTCTGAAGACAAAGGCCCGAAGACGTAGGCGAGATTGCCGAACTCCATTATCAACTTCTTGTGTACAATTGGTTGATGTTTTGCGTTCTTGTGTTCTCTGTTATTGCTCTTAATTATTCAAGTCTTTGTTGTCTTTATATTCACATGCACCGTCAGAAAAAGGTCTTGATTAAATTGAGGTTATAGTGTGTAATAGCTAAGCTTCGATTTTCGGATCAAATGGTATCAAAGCAGGTTGACATTGCAGGAACTATGAATATGGGAAAAAGATTGAAGAGAGATAGACTCCAGGAGCTCAAGGAGATCAATCAAGCCATGCAGCAAGAGAATGCTGAATTGCGAAGATTGGTGCAGATTATCGAGGAAGACAGGGAAAGAATGCGAACTTTGATGTTGGCAATGGAAGCAAGGCGAGTTGGAGGAAGTCCTTCAGCTAGAAGCCCAAGCCCTGTTAGGAATGATGAAACTCATCCATTTAGGAGGCACTCAGATGAGGAGGATTCATATACTCCTGCTACTCTGGTTAAGGAGCAGTCGATAGGAGAGGCCATTGGCACATTCTCTTCGCCAGCAGAAAGCACTGATTACACTCCAGCCTCACCTGTAGATGATCAGGAAATGGATTCCAACCATCCAGAGATAGGAGCATTTGAGAGACATACCAAAGGAGTCGGTATGAGAATTCTATCGAAGTTTGGATACCAGAAGGGGCAAGGCCTTGGAAAATATGGCCAAGGTAGAGCCGAGACGATTGAAGTGCATGAGCGTCCACTACGAGAAGGATTGGGATATGCAGGAGGATATTCTGAGGACGAGAGTCCAGTGATTCGCTGCACACACTGTCAAAAGTTCGGACACGATGTTGACCATTGTTGGAAGCAACATCCAGAATTGACCCCAGAATGGTTTCGGACTCGGCAAGGCAAACAGACAGCTCGAGCCAGCAATGACGTAAACATTGAATCGCGAAGGAAAGGAAAACAGGTTGTAAGACTGCTGGGAATAGAAAGTATATGGAAGAAAAATCATGGCAACAAGAAGTACGCCAAGACGTGATGACGCGACACTACAGGTCAAAAAGAATCTGCTAGCAAAGTCAGTGCAGCTAGGGCAGGAGTTAGAGAAATCCAAGGGGGATTCGACTAAGTCAGGGCGCGATTCCATCAAGTTTCTTCGAGCAAGAAACACTTGCTCACATTGTCAGAAGAGCGGACATTGTGAAGATAGTTGTTGGAAGCTGGATCCAGAGTTGCGACACTCAACAAACCCTGAAGGGCCCGAGCAAAAGACTGATGTTGCAAAGGAAGAGAAGGACGTTGTCGAGGAGCAGAAAGACGTTGCAAGAGGACAACAGGAGAATGTTGCAAAGAAGCAGAGGAACGACCACAACACTTTGTTGGAAGGAGATGGATCGTCCGACTGGAACTGGGCAGATTTTATGCCCTATATGTAAATTGTGTCAGTGTCATTGTCATTGATGTAATAAAAGTGACTTGATTTATGAAATCACTTATTGAGTCTAGTTAATGTTAAGTCTAGGCTATTTGTCATTAGTTGATTGATGTAAGGAGATAGTCGATTGATGTAATAATCCTTTTGGGGACCAAAAGGTCCTTTAGTGGGGAGGTGTGATCCAGAATCGGATCTAGGAGCCTGACAGGGCTCAAAAAGGCTCAAAAATGAAAGTGCTCAGAATTCGACGAAACCAATGACATTGCATTCATCTCATTATCCTGATTCCGGCCATATATCCACTTTCTCAAACATACATTGTATGCGAGAGTTATTGCACTTTGACCGCTTTCCCAAACAGGCAAAAAGCCAACAGGTCCAGTCAAATGATGACATTAGCATGACATCAGCAGTGCTGACATGGCAGAGACAAGTGGTGACAAGTGGCAGTCCAGTAGAAGGTGATTGTTCAGTGACAAGGATCCAACCAACAGCTAAGAAGTGGCAATTGTTTGGCAAATGGTTGGGTGCCACGTGGCCCAGTCTTGGGCTGCCACGTGGCACCATGGTATTGGTTAATGGTTGGTGGAAATTTTTTTATTGGAGCTCATGGGAATTGAACCCATGACCTCTTGGTAGGTTCCCAAGACTTGGCCAAAGTGCTTTTTACCAATGCACCCTTGATGGTGCTTATTAAATATAACCCACTTTAATTTTGTTAAAGTGTATTGTAAAGGTGTATGGGCGCACAAGGGGATAAGCTCCAGCCCAAGGATCTTGGGGATATCCCATAAAACCAGGAGGGCACGCATGAGAAGGGGCTTAGCCCACTTAAGGTGCACTATTTTGAGCCTTGATCTCATGCAGAGCACCATAAGACCAGGGGCGCGCACCCAGTTAGGGGCTACTCTGCATATTTTGTTTAAAAATGGGTTTTTGACCATATAATTATGGTTTTTATTGATTTTAATTAACCAGTTTTGGTTATTTGGCCATATCTTGGTGGATATTGGGCCAAATTGAGTGCCACGAAAAGTGGGATGTTGGGATTTGATCCCTCTACCTCATGGCTATATAAACTAAGTCATTGAGAGGTTTAACACAAGCAAGAATCAACAAAGAAGCTTGAAGCCAAGGTCAAGTAGTCTTGAGCAGTGCAAGTAGTTGAGCTTTGGAGGCAATTTTCGGTAGTTCTATTACTCTGTTTTCAATGCCGTCTGTTGTGTCAAGTTTCTGAGACAGAGAAGAATACATCTAGTCAGTCAGATGCCCTATATGATGCATTTTGAATGCATATTGTAAAGCATTGAATATTTAATAGAGAAAGCCTCCTGCACTGAAGACAAAGGCATGGAGACGTAGGCGAGATTGCCGAACTCTGTTATCAACTTCTTGTGTACAATTGGTTGATGTTTTGCATTCTTGTGTTATCTGCTATTACTCTCAATTATTCAATTCTTTGTTGTCTTTATATTCACATGCACCGTCAGAAAAAGGTCTTGATTAAATTGAGGTTATAACGTGTAATAACTAAGCTTTGATTTTCATATCAATGGGTATGAGAAAATATCAACTAAGAGTAGTGTGAAGGACAGTAGCCTTCACCTGTCAATCACTATGAGAATTTGAGAGAGACTCCCTGGTGGTATCATCGATTGGCACAAGGATGGTGAAAGTAATAATAGTGAATGCATTTAAGGCTATGGTTGGGTGGAAGGAAAACACCCACAATCAGTTGGTTGGTTACAACCTGCAAAATAAATAAGTATTCTATGACTATGTGTGATTGAGTATAAGAAATGAATTATGCCTATAATGGATGCTTGATAATCGAATGAATGGTTGTCTCTTGTGGATACACTAATGGATAGATATTGTAAATGTGTGGAACCCGCACAAAATAGATCTAGCTAGCAAATGACATACATAGTTTGCAGAGAAAATATGAGAAAAGAGAAGCAGGAGAGAAAGAATGGAATAATTCTCATTAACCAAATGAATGAATGATAATTTACACATGATATACTTTGTATAACTCAACTGATGCGCATTGAAGGAGAAGCCAATGCGCCATAGTGGTGGTCTAGAGCGATCTGGACACACACCAACAGTTACGTGAGTAAACTTCCACCTAGTCTAGTCTCTCAGGAAGTTACGGGAGTGAACTTCCACCTAGTTTGAGTTAACTAGCCTCTTAGTCTTCATTTAACTGACCGAAACAGAGTGAAGTGAGGAGGATATCAGGGAATCATGAGTAATGTGCTAGTTTGGTGATAATCCCAAGGAAAATGTGCATTATTTGGTGATGATCCCAACGCTGCATGGTGATGATCCCAATGTAGCATCTAGACTCCACTCAACTAATCAAATTGAAGTGTGAACTAAAGAGAATATTCTCCTAGAGGAATATTCTCCCTAAACTATAGGAGACTGAATAATGACTAATAAACACAGGGAAAACTTTAGGAAAAATAAATCCTAGGTGTGTGTGAAGTATCTCCAACAACCCCCCTGAACATCACTATGGTAAAAATAAATAATGGGTCCCGGAAACGAGGCCATGGTAGGTACCCAAATATAAAAGATACACTAAAACAAATGAGGAAAGAGTGAAAAACTCAAGGGAAACCCCCCCTCAAAGTACATTGTATGTAAAAATAAGAACTGAAAGTTGCTAGGCATTTGTGTCCTTCACTCCAAGACGACTGCGCAGAGAATGGAACTTATGCTCAGTGAAGATGTCTGCAGTTTGTTCTATTAAAGGAAAGAACTACAGGTCGATGATCCCTTCGTGTACTAAGCCCTAGATGTAGTGCATGTGGATCTCGATGTGCTTCGTCCACTGCCTCTGAACTAGATATCTGTAGAACTTCATAGTTCTCTGGTTGTCACACCAGATGACGATCGACCGATGAAACTGAATGCCCAACTCAGTGAAAAAAATTTGTAGCCACAAAGCTTGAATGGTTATGTTAACTACTCATCTGTACTATGCCTCAGCTGAAGATAAAGTAATAGAAACATGCTTCTTGCTCGACCAACAGATAGGTGCAAAACCAAGACTGAGTGAGTAACCATATGTGGACTTACGATCAATGCTATCGCCAACCTAGTCATAATTAGTGAAACCAATGAGGTCCAATGTAGAGTCTGGTGCATCAGTGAATCCAAAAGGTGATGGTGCCCTGTACGTATTAAAGGATATGATTTGCAACCTTCCAATGCAGCTCATGTAGATCCCGCATGAACCTTGAGACTGCTCCAACTGGATATGAGAGGTCTGGTCTGGAGTGTGTGAGATACAACAAGCTCCCCACTAGATGTCTGTACAATGTGTTGTCAACCAGTGGAGTGTCCCCTCCATCCTCAAGTCTGACTCCTGATAGGAAAGGAGTCGGGGCATACTTGCAATCTGTCATGTGAAATCTCTCAAGGAGATCTCGTGCATACTTGGCGTGAGACAGTTTGATTCCTGATGCATCCTGACTGATATCGAGTCCAAGGAAGAAATGTAGAGGACCCATGTTCATCATCAAGAACTTGTCATGCAAAATCCTCTTGACTGCAACAATAGTTGAAGTTGAGCAAACGATGATCAACAAATCATCAACATATAGAACTAGGAGTAGAAGTGAATCAACCATCTCGAGCATGTAAACATTTGGGTCTGAATTGCAACGTACAAAGTTATGTGACAATAGGTAGGAGTCCATCTTGGCATACCATTCCCTCAAAGCTTGCTTGAGGCCATAAAAAGACATATTCAGTCAACAGAACAAAGATGACTCTTGTATAAATCCTTGAGGATGCTCCATATAGATCTCCTCAGAGAGATATCTGTGAAGAAATGCATTCTTCACATCCATCTGGTGGACTTCCCATCCTTTGGTTTCCGCAATGTAAAGTGACAAATGTATGGAATACATATTCTCTACTCGAGAGAAGGTCTCATCATAGTCAATACCTTGCACCCGTTGAAAGCCTTTGGTAACTAGCATACTTGTGTATCTACTAACCTGTCCATCCATTGCGCTCTTGGTTCTATACACCCATATGCACCTGACAAGTTTGCTTCCTGCAGGAAGGGGATCCAGATCCCAAGTTTGGTTCTCGAGGAGGGATTTGTATTCCTCCTGCATGGAATATTCCAAAAAGGTATTTCTAGCAGCCTCACCATGGGACTATGGATCTGAAGACTGAACCAAGAAAATATTCCTGGGTAGCATTGGTTCAGTGATAGTGAGTGCAATAGGAGGATCCTCGAAATTAGACTGAATCTATTAATCCCTAAATAGTGGCTCATTACCCCTTAATTGGGGCATATTACATTAGT
>SNQJ01S0031045.1:204060-225612 GCA_010110895.2 Picea sitchensis | reverse complement strand
TTCTGATATCTTCATCTTCATCAGGAACACGTTCATGACTTTCCGCATGAGCCATGCTTGGTGAATGTCTCTCTGAAACTTGCAGTGAATGAATATGCTTCCTCCTTGTCGGATGAGAACTTGGCTCCACAAGTTGAAATTATCCTCTTGTGAGTTTCAACCTTGTGGGCATCAGAAACAAAACTTGCAAACAATCAAGTCTTCAAAAACCAGTGCTCTGATACCAACTTGATCTAAAAATGAAGAAGACTTGAAAAAATTGAGAATTATTGCAAGTAAATGTTATGTGCTTAAAGAAAATGGATCAGTTTGCAACACATAAATTAAAGGATTACTTATGCAAATTTACACATAGACAACAGAATAATCATTGAACATAAGCACATAAACACAACAATTTGATAAAGGAGTTCACCCCTCTCTTGAGCTACATCTCCTGGTCCAGCTTCCAATGGATCATTATTATTAATTTCTCAAAGTGCTCAAAAAAATGTCTTACAATGCTCAAACTGAAAAACCGACTGCTCCAATGGATTCAGAGCGTCCCAAAACCCCTGTTTGGGCTCTTTCGGCACCTCAATCGGTCAAAAAACGAAGAAGTTAGGCCTCCTGGAAGTCTCCCTCTTCAAGCTTGTTGTCTCTGCATCTACAAAATGCACCCTTGTTGTTTGAACCTGGCTCACACGCAATTTAAAGCGTGAAAACCCAGCACCGGGCGTAACCGCGCCAATGGTGCAAACCGTAGGATGGTTAAGGGCATGCCAGCCCCTAACCGCCTAGGCACCTGGGCGTATGGGTCATAGAACCGCGCGCTAAAATAAATGGGGCTCCGTCCATATAACCGTTGGAACCATATTACAACTGTTGGAACCATATTACAACCATTGAAACCATATTACAAAATGCACGCATGCCAATGTATATACCCGTGGTCACATATATATGAAAAGCGCGTGACCAAGGGCTAGGCTAGGCCCGGCCCGGTCGCGGCCCCAACTATACCAACAAGTTGCTTTAAATATAACCCAAAACATATATATATCAAGGTATGAGTGGTAGCCCGATTGGTTATCGTAGTTTGTATAAGTGTTTGTGCGGTGGGGAGGTCTGGGGGTCGAACACCACGGACTCCATACATTTTACAAACAACAATAATAACCACTATCCAAACAATGAGTGACACGTGGCGCCCACTGATTGAGCCATTTGTTCTCATACCATTTTCGACCAAAGGAAACGTGTCATTTACTTATTCGACAACTTTCAACCAACCAAATGTTGCCACATCATCCATACAGTCTGTATGGTCTTGCCACGTTAGACTGTACGGACTGTACGGACTGTACAGTCAGCACCAAAATTTTTGCCTGTTTGACTTGATGAACAAAACGCGATATCTTCTCCATATGGAGCCCGTTTGAAAAAGTAAATATACCGGTGGAATCAGGAAGACGAGACAGACGCAATGGCACTAGTTTCGTCGCATTCCGAGCACTTTGAAATTTTGAGCAAAATTTGATCCCCTGATCAGCCGTGAGGGTCAAGCCGCTGAGACCGCGCAGAGGAGAAGTATACCCTGTGCCAGAGAGTCGAAGGTGAGCATATATATGCAAAGGGAAACTCAAGATTCATTGTTGGAACAGAGCTATGGATGATTTGTTAAGGGTTGTAGAAAGATCATGAGGAGGCGTGTCACAAGGAGAGCCGACCCCTTTTCAAAATAGGAGCAGGATATTTGGAGGTAGAGACAACCAAGGCTTATGCATGAGTTAGTGAACTGGAGAGACAGGTGGAAAATCTTGAAGAGATGCATGTAAAAATATGTAAGAGAGTGGTCAGATTGTGTCAATGTCCAAGATAATCAAGGTAATGATTCTGGTAGTAGTCCCTTACTGTAAAAACTTTTGTAAGTGTTATTTCAAATGGTGACTAAAAGGGAACACAAAGGTTTTGGTCACATTTATAAGGATGGTCATACTAATGAAAGTAAACATTCTTCTTTTCGATTTGTAAAAGGGTCATTGAGTATATAAAAAATTGCTTGGAATGGTCATGTGGGTTTCAACCTTAGAGAAAATTTAGTAAGTTGTAAGAGGTCGAGTCAAGTTCAAGTGAGAGAAGGTCAAGGTCAAGTGAATGACTCTAAAAGCTTTGTGAAAAGGTGTCTTGAAATGTAAATTCATTGTTGGGCTAAATATATGCACTATTAAATCCCACATTTAATTATCAACTGTGGCTCGTAAGCTTCAAGGTGCAGGCGCAGGAAACATAGGATCAGAGCCTCGTCTAGCCTAATCTAAAGTCGACAAAACAATCTTCAAACCCACACTGTAGAAAATTAACACTAAGGATTCATCACTAGGACATAGGAATAACTTAGTGCTATAAAGGTTTAGATCACAATCTTTCATGCACTCGGGGTGATGTTCGTGTGATTAATCGTGAGTAGCTTACTTAAGTTTTCTGTCATTCAATGATTATTTCCTATAGCGGATCCACACTTAAATGCAATAAAAGAAACAAACAAACATAAATGGAATTCATGGTCGAAACTAACACCTTAGGAAGAATTCCAACGCGATAAGGCCATATCTCATGAGTTAGACCTTTAATCTATCTATTGGTGATTGAAAATATGTGAAAGTAAGGTGGAAGAAATCCAAAGGTATGGGAAATAAAACCAAGTGCGGGAAATAGAAGGAGATTTGAACTATGAAAGAATCAAGTCAAAGCAAAAGAAAAACAATGTAAAACCAAACTAGATTAAAAAGGAAATCAAGACAATAAATGAAATCAAGCTTTAAATTGAGAGATTGTTCCTCAAGTGAGTACACCAAACGTAAAGAGATAAGAGTTGGAATACAATGGAGAATAACAAATAGTGAATATATACGTTATTAAAAACACTTATTTAAGCACACAATGAATGAGGAAATTATACTTATTTGTGTTCTTCTCTTAAAGGGACTATGTAAATAATAATATCATTTAAAACCATCAACTCTTTTAAAAACAAAAAACCATGATAAAGAGAGAAAATTGAAATGAAATGAACAATGGTTTATCCCTCATGTATTTAAATGATTATCATAAATCTATACGGGAGATAATGAAGTAAGATGAATTAACTCTACAATCTGTCTCATATGAATTCAAATCTCGTTGGACACAATGATTTACAGAAGTTAAGTGTTTTATTAATGGGAGAGTGCATATGGAATGGAAGTGAACTATCTTTATAATCAGTCAAGATGAAGGAGCAATGTTCTGATATAAGAGCCAAATGGGGATTGCAAGAGAAGAAGTCTTTTTTAGATTTTTTTTATGAATGAATAGAAACAATGCATAACACTTGACACATATAAATGAATCCTCTGTTCTTAAATGTGTATAATCTCTGCTTAACAACGTTGGAAATGAGTAAATGAAGACAACTTGTAGGCAACAATCCAAGACATAATAAAATGTGAATACAATATCCTAGAACAGAGGTTTGAGATTGGAAATGGAAATAAACAAGCGATGCAAAGTATGGTCGAATAAATATAATAATTATGTGTATAATCAAAGGAACAACGAACTCTGAGTTTATGACCAATCCAATGCAAGAGAATAGATTTAAATCATAAAATGAAAATAACAATTGAACTGAATATGAATTGAAACAACACACTTAGAATCTAATCTATAAAAGMAAAATGAAAGAAGCAGGATGTTACCAGAATGAGGGGCCCTTCTCACACTGGTTAACYCTGCTTGAAKAYAGTCAGATCAAGATGTAATAATGCAYARTGAATTCTTCATTGAGATCAAAAACTYTGTTTTTACATGGCTAACAACTCCTTAAGCATTTCTCACAAGAATAAATCTTTCATTTACAAAATCTTCAATGAAACTAATGACTCTTTCTCACAGCCCTATGAGGCTTATTTATATATTAAAAATCATTGATGAGTGGATGGGATCGAATCCCAATGATCAGATTTCAAATTTACAATTTTAGATAAAATCCTCAAAAATCTGGGTTTTATTGCAATTTGGGCAGATTTGAGTTAGGCCCCCACCCATATCTTCCCAGCCAATTATAATTTAAAAAAAATTCCCACATTGTACTCAATTTTCCATATTCTAGACAAAACCCATATCTTCGAATTTCTAGATTTGATAGCATCTACACAGAAATAGAGGCGCAAGTTGGCAGTTCAAGATTTTTACTAATTTTGGCAGAATCATTCCCCCTGAGATGGAGGTCCACACGTGTGATATGGGTTAATTCTGCCACATGTTTTTGCATGTAAATGTGGCTCTCGACAAAACCCATGTCCCTGATTTTCCTCTAGAAGCTTTCCAAAATCTAGAATTATTTCTAGTACCAGATTAGCACAATTGGTACCGGATTAGAAGAGTTGGTACCGAATTAGAAAAATTAGCACTAGAATATTGTATGCAGGGGTTCAGTACCGGATGAAAACAGTCACGACTATGGGTACCATACCAACAAAATGGTAATACCGGATGGAGCTAGTACCAGAATAAGCACAATCTGGTACTAGATGAAGCTAGTATCGGAAGAGGCAGAGAGCTGGTACCGGATGAAGCGCAGACCTGGTACCAGAAGAGGTGAAAAGATGGTACCGGATGAGAGAAAAATTAGTATCAGATCACTGTAGAGTACCGGATGAGATGGAGTGTGCGTACTGGATAACTGTGCAGGTACCGGTTAGCTATAGAACCTTCTGGTACCGAATGACTTGGAGTATCGGATGACCTGTAATGCGGGTACCAGAACAGGAACAATACAAGTACCAGAACATGGAAAATGCATATAATGGAACCTGAACAATACAAAAAATTTTGCTTGGACATAGAAACATAGGATTAAACCATCATTGACAAAACTATTGTATAATCAACCTTTTAATCATTAAAAATATGGAAAATTATGTATTAACCACATAGGATGAATAACAAGAGATAATGGAGGTTTATGGTGTAATAAGGGATATATTAGTGACGAAATGCGGCGAGAAGGTGTAATGATAAGTGTATTTGTATGGCATAAAATATGACAAAATTGGAGCTCAACAATCATTAATCTCAAGAAGAGTCAAAATGAGTGCTAGTTAAAGTTAAAGTGAGAGTTTGTTTGTTAGGTTAGTCAAAAGTTGAGTCCAAATCAAATGTTAAGTGATATAAAATAATGACAAGTGGTGTGTCAATTAAGTTTTCCAATCCATTGTCATAGGTTGTCTTGTTGGATCTTGATCAACTCCAAAAAGAAACATATCCATAAAGAATATTGAAAGGAAAAACAAGATGCAAGAAGCAATAAAAGACAGACTCATGATGCAAAAGGGTGATAGAAGACAAAAAAATGGATGGTGAAAAGACTCTAGTTGGAAGAGGTAAAGGACAAAGAAGACTCCAAATGAAGTTATGTAATGATTAATGATGAGACGTAAATATGCATATGTAATGGGCTTATAATTTTGGGAATTTAGTAAATAATGCTTCTTGTACCTGTGATAAAATGTTATAATGATATCTATTATAATGATAAGTGATGTAAGGGGTGCATAATCGGTAGTACCCGATACCCGAGATTTGTTTTTGAGTTGTAAAGCTTATCCATAGGCATAGGAAAGCTATATTCCCCAAGAGGTTTTAGTCCAAAGTTGTAAAGATTAGCAATAGGCAAGGACAACTATATTCCCTAGGTGTTTAGTAAGCCCTGTTGAGTCAGGCCTGCATGGATTAGTGTGATCATATAGTGTGTATCCCTCTTAGGAATAGAGTCGATGTGGCATCAAACTGTGGAATTAACCACTAGGTTGGTACGAGGGTGGTAGGTGTACTCGTATCTAAGTTTGATGGAGATTGAAGAAGTTAGATCTTCGATTAAGGGGATGAATGCAAGATTAAGTAATCTCAGAGTGTGAGTTGGTTGGGACCAAGTTATGACTAAAGGAGTCTAATTTATTGATGAACCATGTACATGAAAAGGATACCTAGAGAACTGGCGAGTACAACGGATGGTACCCATGTATTTCGGTAGATGGATCTGTTTTTATATGGACATCAATGATCAGTTGTTTGCAGGTGCGAAAGGAAGATGAAAAAGTTTGAGCATTAAACAATGTTATGAAGGTACAAAGAAGAAGAAAAAAATGTTTGAGGATGAAACTCAAGTGAGTGCATGCGGTGTAAATCAATTTCTCCATCATGCAAGGTTCATGGTCAACCAAAACCACCAGTAAGCAAAGTTTGTGGTCAACTAGAAACCACTTGATGTGATGGTTCCTGAGCATTGTAATGGGAGCACATTGAAGGAAGCCCAACCATATGAAGATAGAAACTAAAGATGATGACATGAATCAGATAAATACCTAACCAAGACATGTATTTGTTAAGGAGGAGACATTGCAAATCAAAGGAGCAACTTGTGTCATATTTACAAAGGCTTTAGCACAAGACCAATTTGAGTATTTGAGAGAAGCATTGGGCATTATAAATATTGATGTAATTAGTGGTAGAAATTAGGGGGGAGTGTTGGAAGTATTAATTTCTACCAACCAATACAGAGTTCAAGACTCTTCTCCACCGACATCCACCGATGCTTCTATTATTTTCTAGAGAATTCCATCATCGCCTTTCCACCAACACTCCAATTGTTTCGGGAAAGCTCTGGATCTTCCAGACTCTTCCATACTGTCTATAAAAACATGGCGATGTAATCATTTCATTCAAATTTAGCAATACAATTTTATGTTTTTTCCTTACTATCTGTGTTCCTTTGGTTCTGCCCCTTTAGAAAGCATACATAAAAACAATTAAATTCTTTAACATGTTAATAACAAAATTATATTTGATTCACCAGAAAATTCTAGTGATTCTCCTAAATCCTCATCACTCATGATGTGAGCACTGTATTTTTATTGTTTTCAAAGGAACAATGATGCTTTTGTATTTCTTGGAAAATTGTCTTCCCAGATAGAAAAGGCAATGCAGTCATTCCTTTTTGTATTTCGTGGGCAGTACGAAACCCATTTGACAACATATGAGAAGCGAAAATATCAGTGTCCATTAATTTTCTCTCCTCTTTCTAATTGTCTGGAACTCCTCGGAGATAGTGGATTTTTTCGACAACGAGAACCACTTCAAATTATTCTTCATGCACACAAAATTCAAATGCATGCGAAGGTTAAGAAAAAAACCCCTTTTCTCTTGTATAATGGTCATTGGTCGTTGCTTTCCTCTT
The DNA here is from genome assembly GCA_010110895.2 of Picea sitchensis. NCBI lineage: Eukaryota > Viridiplantae > Streptophyta > Pinopsida > Pinales > Pinaceae > Picea > Picea sitchensis. Next base: position 218,354 of record SNQJ01S0031045.1, on the reverse strand, counting down.
GCTGTAGCTATAACTTCCAAGAGAGATAGTTTGTTTCTTCATGTCTTGTACCATGTTTCAGAGCATACTGTAATATCTCATTTTTTATATTGGATATAACTCTGCTCTTATATGTGTTTGTTTGTGTATATGCTTTGAAAAAGAAGGATGATCGAGGAGTGTTGCGATGGAAGAGAATGACTCAGGGAGTGTAGGGAAATGAACAAAAGAACCCAATTTGTGATCATGTGTTCGGGATAGGGTGATTCGTTCCTTCTCCTTATTATGGTATGGTAAGCGAGGTATGGTAAGAGAGTGCCTACATTATTCTTCCCACTTCATTTGTATTTTCCGTTGTATCTCAGTGTAATGGCGCTTTAGTCAGGGATTCTGTCTTCCTGTCATATATTCGTTTGATTGTTTTCCATCTCCCCAGAGTGAAAGAATCGTCGGGTCATGACTGATCATGCTCGGGCCTGCGTTTCATAGGCATTTGGTAGTTTAGCCGAGAACATTTGTGAACATCGATGACCACGTATTTATTTGAGGGTTTCCTCAGGACTTGCCTTCTCGGTTCTGCCTTCCTGCCTGCAATATGGATGGAACTTGCCCCATCAAAAATACAGTAAGCATCTGATAGCATTCCATTTTCAGTAGGATCATTTCATAGCATGTGTTCAAATAGGTTCTTCCCAAGCTTGGTCATACCGGTTGTTGGGATAGGAATAGATAAAACCCATCTATCAACCAAAATGATTAATGCAAAGTTGTACTAACCCACTTCTTCCACTGCTACTACCTCCTTTTCCTATTCCTAGAGATCCAAAATGATTAAGAGCTAAATTCAGACAACAACATGGATGGGATGGATGCCCAGTCAAGGCTTTCTATATGAGAACAATGAAATATGAATTCTTGTCAAATTTGAGACCCACAAGAAATATTTTCAAGGCTTCTACTATAGTAGGAACTAGCTATAGGACCTGCATCCTAGTTCAAATAAGTTTGGATTCCAAAAGGTGATGGAGAATGTAGACTTCACAGTGGTGTAGTAAGTGGGGATGGAGGCAAGGAATAGTGGTGCAGACTCAAGCTCGAAATGCCATCCTATGAAGTGGACATCTTATGAAGCAAAAATGTCTAGGTAGTGGAGGGAAGCAACAATGTCTAGGCGATGGAGGGAAGGAACATCTTATGAAGCCGCAATGTCTAGGCGGTGAGCGGTGAGCGGAAGGAATAGTGGTGTCAGTTGAATCTTGAAAGGTCATCTGTTGAAGCTTGAAAGGCCACTTCGGGCTTGAAAGACCATCTTATGAAGTGACGATGTCTAGGTGGTGGAGCTACGATGGTTGTATTTGGCCACATTTGTCAAAATATACCTTGACATTCAAATGCATTAATGCAGGTGTTAATGTGCACTGGCAAAGAAAACAAGTTGAAACTTAGGATATAATGAAGACATTTCATTTTAGGAACAAAATCACTGGGAAGATCGAAAAATTTACAATAAGACCTCAAATGTATTCATTTGAAACTTAGGATATAATGAAGACATTGCATTTTAAGAACAAACTCACTGGGAAATTTTCAATAAGACTTCAAATGTATTATCTAATGAGATCGGAAATATTAATTTTTTTTATTATATAAAAAAAAAAAAAAAAAGTTTACAATGTAGAACGTAAGAAATTTAACAGAAATTTATAGTCAACTGCGTAACTAATATCAAGTCAATGCTAAAGAAAACATTAGAATCCTAGCCTTTGACAGAAACTATTAACACAAATATTACTGATGATATTCAACAAATCCATACAATATAAGTTTGAAACTTTCATGTTAGTTAATATAACTTCACACTGGTCATTATGCCTTTAATATCCACCATCATCATATTAGATGCAAAATTGAAACTTTCATGTTAATTAATATAACTTTACAGTGGTTATTATGCCTTTAATATCCACCATCATCATTAGATTAAAGAGATATTATTATCATATCACATTATGTCACGTAATTTTGTAATAAATGAAAATATTTATACACCAAAAAAATAAAAGTAAACCATATAAAAGTGACACATTCAAATACCTTATCGTTCCCCCACAATATATATATATATATAAAGAAAAGAGTCAAACTGAAATTGCAAACTCTATATATAATTATATTCATTATAAAAATGTACCCTACTACTTTTATAGGTGCACCACTTATCACGTACATTACCATATTATGGAACAAAAATAAATAACGAACCAACCACCATTTGATTCCAAAATTATACATCTATTCAATTAGGTAATGTAAAAATGCTTAATTAAAATTAAAATTATATATAACCAAAATTTTATGAAGCTAAAATGAATAAAATATAACATATGATATAGGAACTGAAAGTCAGGGATGCTTTTAGGGGCTAAATTTTATTGATGGGCTAATTTTCCATGGTTTTTCCAAAAAAACGATTCTCTATTTTAAAAATGATTCGCCCAAATTCTATGGGATAAAGTTATTTTACCTTAAAAATCACCAAAATTTTATAAAAACTATATAAAATCCTTAGAAATTTGAATATTTTTACAAAAATATCGCCAAACATTTATAGTTGGCATATGAAGGATTAGTAAGATTCGTTAAGGTTTCTACATTTTAAAATAAATTTCCATCCTTAAAATCATCCCTGGCAGAAAGTGCAACTTCATGAGATATATAAATACTAAGTCTGAATTTAAGATAAGTAATACATAATAGAAAGAATATCTAAGCTATAAAAATGGGGAACGTCATCAAAGAGATACAAAGAATGAGTAGAATCTTATTGTGTCAAAGGAACTTCTAATATTTAGAGCCATGGAAAATGCATGCTAAGGCATAACACCAATGGTATCCTAAACTTGTGACCTCGTGAACCTATTACTTGAATTCAAGATGTGATAATGATTAAATATTGTTTTTTTCATTTAATTGCTAAAGAATGTTGTTTCTGGACAAATCGGTAAGTATGGACCCTGGCCAGATCTGCCTAGCTTCACTACGAAACTATGACAAAACAAGACAATATACTAAATTTTCCTTAGATTTCAATTACCAAATAAGAAGAGGATCCAAACATACCTTTTAAATGTTGTAAAATTGACCTCGCCAATGTGATTGACTCAGGTACGTGGGCTGTGAAGTATCTACAAAGAGCACAAACCTCTTGTTATAACCTAAATTGCACCACACATACATGCTTACGGCATCGAATGGCGCTCATATCCTTCATTGCCAAAACATCTGCTTTGAACAACCTCTTTAAAATCCTCTTGGGAAAGGTACCGATGCCCCTAACCCACTCTTGCAGCACGAGTTTGAATGTTGGCAGGCCTACTACAACCCTCGTTTACCTAACAAAACACAAAAATGGGAAAGTTGCCGACAGGACAAAAAAAGCTATGGGTGGAGTTAGCTGAAATTCTCGGCCATGCATGGCCGAGGAGTTTCAATTCGCTCATTCTACCCTATAAAAGAAGGGTAGGGGTACTATTTGGAGGAGCAAAATTATAGAGAAGAAACTTCGCCCATTTTCCGAATCGCGTTATCCCAACCCTTTATCCCTTTCCTCAAGCCTAAGGAGGAATTAGCATAAAGCCGGTTGGAGGACAAAGAGGAGGCCTAGGATCGGGATCAAGGGCTTGATCAGGTGGGATCCTGCGACTTTGATTGTAAGTTGATTCATTTGAAAATAATAAAGAATACTTTTCACGTCCCAATGCATGAATTATATGTGGTTTGTGTAATTTATGTCTAATTTCTAACCCTCAAGTAGAAAAGTAGCATGCATGCGTGGTTTTTTGTCTTGATTGCAGGATAACTTTGGAAGGAGCGGTGCAAGCAAGCGGGCAAAGCATAGCGGAGGATCTACGCCAAACATCGGTAAAAAGGTTAGTAGTTCTTTCCATGCATGTATCGTGAAAAAGGGTTTAAGTTTTGGGTGGTAGGTTAAAAAGTCATTTCTTTCCGGTCAAAATCTGCATGCAAGTCGACCCTAGTTTGCTAGTCCATAAGGTATTTTTCCCAACAACAACGAGATTGGCTGACCGTTACTAGGAGATACTCTTTAGGGTTTCAGGATTTAGTTGAGTTTGTAGTTTAAGAGATTAGATTTTATGTTTCTTTTATCTTTTTTGTTAAAGCACGAGCTAGCCCGAGGAGCACAGTTCTTTATACCCGGTTTTTCCACATTTGTTGCTTGACGACAATTTTAGGGACTACCGGTACAGCTGACACATAAAAGGATTGCACATGTTCCCAGCACTAACCTTCTATAGACCGCGTGTGAGCGGCTTGTTGTAGAGGTTTCAATATTAGCATGTAGAGTTCGGAAGGCTTGGTGGTCCTCCTCTTCCCTATCATAACTATACATTCTCAGGGGGCACTACGGATCACAATAAGTATTGCTAGTTCGATCTTGTCTCAGTTTGCTTTATTACGTTATGTTCTTCCTTGCAATTATTTTTCTTTATATCTTAAGAAGAAGCATCCAAACGCCGGAACATGGTGCGACAACCTGAACAGTGCTGATTTTTATTACATGAAATCACCAGCCTTCTGTTGCTTCGTACCCGTTTGCATCGCGATGTTGTTTCCAGTGTGATGCGGCCCGGCAACGGTTGCTTTTCAATGGAATTGGAGGCGGTCATTATCTGTGGTGAGAGGTATTATTCCTCGGGGGTTTTGATTCTAGGGTTTACCGCCTGCGGTCGATGAGTTGGGGCCTCTTACCCTTAGCACATTTTTCTTAGTTAGTAAATTTGATAGAAAGATAAAAAAAAGAAAAATGTTGTTTATGGTTTTAGACAAACATAGGAGCACGTGCTCTTTATTACCATTATTAATATCTTTTCTCTCGATTATTTGCATTATAAGCTTTAAGCCATAATTTTGTTTCGTTTTCTTGGTTTTGTGCTTGTCGGCATTTTCCCTTTGTTGCTTCATTTTAGCATAATAAAAATATATATATCTCTTTTTTGTTTCTTAGTTGTTTGAAGATTGTGTTTCTACATAAATAGCTAGGGAGAAGTATTTTATTTAATAAGTTTTTGCGGTATATTTAGGTATAAGTGTAGCTTCGTGGTCGGCAAAATTATTTTATGTTTGTTGCATGAAATCTAAGAAAAAATTGAAAAGAAAAGAAGTCTTTCTTTGAAAAGTTGTTGGTTCTGCATTCTAGTAAAAGTATTTGTTTCGGCCATTTTTTCGTTCGTTTTTTCTTTGAGTCTTTACATGCCATCAGTTTCACATTCATACCTTGTGGCGTAAAAAAATCATAAAAGCCGCGCTAATTTAAAATCTATTAGAATTTTTGTTTTGTAGGGTTCATACACTAGTTGAGGACTAGGGCCTTGGATTAGGTTGGAGAGCTTCCTCGAACCACTCAAAACCAAACGGTAGATGCAGTGATGAGGGAGTGTAAGTCGGTTCATGGAAGTTAGCCCCCTCTAACCACGAGGGGATAAACCGCAGTCGTGAGGAAGGTAGTGGAATAACCTCTCCATGAATAGCGTGAGTGGAGGCTTTATGTCGAGGATTTGTTTTGGGATTCAGTCGTTTGCATTTGCCACGGGGCAGTGGGTCTCGAATCCATTCGAGGTCCTCATTCATCTTCTAGAACACTTGATTTTGATACCATTGACATGTTTTGGGCTTGATACACTGCTTATTGTGGTCTACCCGAATTTCGGTTGTACCTGCCTGGTGATTGTTCGCACGTTGGGAACCTATTTGCCTTTATTTTAGAGACTTATACAGGTGACTATGGAGGTATACTACGGTACCTAGGGCGAACTTATCCGGGCCATGCTGCGAGTATACCGGAGGGTGCTTCATTATTTAGCGGGTTACTTGCGCCGGGAAGTTGCTCTAGTGTTGATTGTTGTAACTATTCTTCAAAATAGTTAGTGATTGCCTGTCTTATCTCTTAGGGGCTTATTTTTTAGTGTATGTTATTGTTTGCATGTAGGAGCGCACCAAAGTAATGCTTGGATATTCTCTCCACCTGATGGAGGATCATGAGCTCCGGCCGGTCACGAAGGCTTCTTGGACTACCACCAATTACATTGGAGCCACCACCACCACCACAAAGGCAAAGACTAGACCAACAAGGGTCTTTGAAGCAACCGGGTTACAAAACATTGTGCCTCAACAACTCCCGAAGGAATCAACCTGTATTGGCTCGGTTGAAACCCCAACCAGCGATGCGCCAGCCATCGGTCCGGGTGTACCAATCAATTTCTGGCTTGTCGATTACTCGCACAACTATGGAAATAGCGTTGTTGCCTCGGGAATTCTCCCATTCCCACCACCGTTTCTACCACAAGAGAAGCATATCCTAACTTGTTGTCATCGGTTCGAGCCACCATGATCTCATCACAACTTCGTCTCGTTGGACCAACCCCATCTATGTGGCGGCCACAAATCCCTTCCCACCTAGTGCGACGGGCTCTTAGTTTTCATGGTATGCCTGGTTCGAGGGAACAAGTCACGCACTCACTCACTCCACTTCTTGACTTGTGGAGTGCGGGGAGAACTCTGGCTCCTCTGCAAGTTCAACCGGGGGGCATTCCTATCCCTTGCAATGCTTGCCTTCGGCCTGTAGGTCATATCTCTTCTTCATCCCCTTTGCTTGGTGGTTTGCATCGGCAGTCCACCGGGCAACCTATGAAGTTCATTTGGAGCCGGGTTAAGGAACACACCAGCAAACTATTGGTAAGGTTTGTCACCACCATTTGTTTGGAGCGGATGTTTGGTAACAACACTTTAGCATCCACCACTTTCCCATCACGGGGGCTCCCATTTTGGACGGTCTACTCGGAGCCACGAGGTGCTATTATTCTGCGTCGGGGCACACTCGCGAGGACCTTAGGACTTAGGACCAAGGTTACCTCCTCTAGAATGTCGATGCGGTGAATTCTTTCACGGTCGGTGGAATACAGGGCAGGACTTCTATACTCTCGCCGGAGTTGACGTAGGGTAATCCTTCCCAAAGTCCTTCAAACCACGATGCATACCCAGCATCCTATGGCCTTCATGGGGAATCAACCAATGATGTATCCCCAGATGCAAAATCCTTACACTGATCAGGGCCATGGTTTCTACCAAAAATCGGGCCAGCAACCAAACTTTTCAAGGCAACCTGGTGCGGTCAAACTCGGGACCCGCACCGGTTATCAGTGACAACCCAAACTACCATTCTGGCGACATTACACTTGCGGTTGACAAAGTTATTAAATAGTCCTATCTGTCACGATCCCCGTTGGCTTCCTATGCCAACAAAGTTTCCTCGGACATTCCAAAGTTCAAAACCAGAAGCCTAGCGAAGATCCCGGTGATCACGTGACTACCTTCATGACGGGTGTTCATCTAACTCATTGAAAGATGACTCCGTCCGTTGCGCGGTGTTTCAATGCACTCTTATACGGAGTCGCCAAATGGTACATTGAGCTTGATTTCTCAAGATATTCTTATTTACACGGTGGCGTGGCCTTCCTTAACCATTCTGAGTTACCTATGAGATACGACAGCACAAAGATGCTAGCCAATTTCGAACAAGTGACAACGGACCATATCTCGGATCATATGCGAGAGTGGAGACGTCCGGAAGAGTCTCATCAAAGTACCAATCCCACCAACATTCCTTCTTGAATGGTTCCTTAATTATTTAGTCCCACAATTATCAAAAGACATTAGCGACTTGAGTAGTTTTCGAAGAAGATGCCATCATGAGGGCTCAATAGTTTGAGCTTATCTATTCGGTCTTGTTTATTATACAACATCATGCCAGATGCACCACGGTGTCTTGGATAAAACAGGCAATTTGGACCAGTTGTCGATGGTATTGTTGGTTCAGACCAAACCAAGCCCGTTGAGCAATTGACAAAACAATTGCAGCAGTTATCTATACAACACTCGGCAGCCATCCAGACTACTGCTTCGGCTGCTACTCCTACTCAAACGTCAGAAGTAAACTCCGTACAGACGACTAACCAAAAAGCCAACCAGCAGCCCGAGGGAAAAAAAAAACAACGAAAGAAGGGTAAGGGGAGAAAAAAACCCGATAATGTTGGCGAGGCATGGAAAAGCGAGTGAAATTATCAGGAATTACAGCTTGTGATAGGAAGACCACCGGAAACCCATCGTGTTCTTGACTGCGAGAGGCCAAAGAAGTTTTCCTGCGACAACAACAAGCCCGTGTTGACTAATCCCCTTCGGCATGGAGCCGAAATTTAACTCAAGAAGCCTCTACAAGAGCGAAGAGTCTGATCAGGACCCCCTCAGTCTTTGAACAATTACCGAATGTATATATGGTGAAAGGTGATGCTTTTTCTATCAACTAGAGCACATGCCTATAATTAAAACCAAGCACTTCCGAGAAGGGAAAATAAGTAGAACTCCCATCTCTTCCTCTGAGATCGAGAAGGCGTTGGGAGAAACAATGACGCATTCCAAAGGGTGCATTTAAAGAATCTTCTCACAACCCAAGCATAAAGAACCGCGAATTACTATGTGGTGGAAGATTTATCCCTGAAGCCCCTTATGAATGCTTTGGAGGTCCTCCAAAGGTTGCCTGCTGAAGGAAACTAGCATTAGCGCTTTGGAAGCTCTGCGGACTTGTAACGGGTACCATCATGTTAGATACCGAGCTTAAAACCTCGATGCTTACCACGTAGCATTTCCGGATAGTGGTGAAATCATCCCACGAATTTTTTTACTCGGAATATCTTCCGCGTGGTGGTAGACGAGGGCGCTTCAGCATGCGTTATGTCGTTAGCATGTTGGAAGACCACGGTCGTAGCTTTGTCTCCATCCTACTCTCTCCAGCGTGTTCCGACGGTCGTTCTTTCCAACCACATGGCATCGTTCCTTCCTTCACAATGGGTTAGGAGGGAAGGCCGTGGGTCAGTAGAGGTAGTTGATGCTCCCCTCATTGCCATCTCTTGTTAGGATGGAGTTGGACTTATGCTATACAATCTGTGGTTGCCTCACAGTTTTTTTGAATCTTGTTGTTTCCACATGAGGGTCGGATGGTGACCATTGATCCATTATCTTTTCTCTAACGACCCAACTTTGGGGGCATCCGAGTTCCCACTTGATAATCTAAACCCGGTGTCGTTAGCATTAGGAGTTGGTTTGTGCTATCCTTGATGGGTACCTTCGTCCACCACCTCCTCATAGCGATGTCAAGTTTATCTAATCACCACAAGGTTGGGAATTTTTTCAAGTTTTAGAGTGGTTAGTGCGACTTACTTTGAGGATCCATTAGTTCTTCCTTCCCCATCGATACGATGGATCGCGTGAGAACTTTTCGGGCATGTCCATTCCCTTATTGACCCATTTGAAGTAGCATACTTTAGTCTAGAAAGCTTGACTAACCACGATCGACTCAGCACAAAGTTAGATCCCTTTTTGCAGAGCCTATTTGGGCTCGGGAGTTCTCTCGATAGCGATAGATTCATTAGACTTAGTCTTTCAACCGGCCGGCGATGTCGAAGCAATGACTAGTCGAGACAAACCTTGGGAATATCTTCATCCACCGGATCATATTTCCTCCCACTGATTAAAATTTGAATCAAGAAGAGAATTCGCGAAGTGACTATGATTGGAGATAGGTATTGTCATACTAATCCCTTAGCTACACGGATCCTATGTTGAGGGTAACATGACAACCATTTCTGAAATGATACCTATCAGCCACCTCGAGAACCCACGGTTGTCATAGACAATGTTTTCGATGGAGCATACAACTCCCCTAAGGAGATTCTAGGCATCGACCCACAAAGTGTTTATCATAGGCTACCTTTGTTGTTTTCAAGCTCTCTTTGAGATCAAAAAGAAACATCCGGAAAGCCGGATTTACATTTATGCTTTTGATCATGTCAGTTAAGCGAAGAGGTAACCATTCACGAGTCTTCTTTAAGCCCTTTTGGACTCTTTAAAGATGAAAATATTGCCAACTGACCTTGTTTCTTTACTTTCGTTAAATTGGTCGGAAAGAGCGTTCATCAATAGCGGGTCTCCTTTTAAAGCCCTTTTAGACCCTCTAAAATGAAAAGATTGCCAAGATCTCTTGTTCTTTTCACGCTCGTAAAAAAATTTGAAGTCGTATGTCCAGAGCGGTGGTTACCCTTTTACTGATCCGGGGCCGGTCAGCATGCGAACAAAGGTATACTCTCTATAGAACTTAGTTTTTTAGAAAAGTACTCTAGAACCAGTTGCATCCCTTTTAGGGCTGAGGGACTAAATTCCTGAAAAAACTACAGTCCATAGTTAGCTCTTTTAGGACTCCTAAAATTGAAAAGATGGAGTCAGTGACCCTTATTCTTTCACACTCGTTAAATTGGTCGGAAGAATATTCACGGCGGGATCCATAGTTAAGTTTTCGGACTCCTTAAAAGTGAAAAATAGTCAAGTGATGATCTTGTCCTTGTCTACTCGTTAAAATGGTTTTGAATTGGCGTCCTATCGGTGATAGTTTATCCCTTTTTAAAATGACTAGACTATTGATCAAAAAGGTACCCCAATGGAGTCTCCTTTTATGCTTTGAACTCTCTAAACGCGAAAAACCACCGAGCTTACCTTCTCCGGGCTTGTTAAAATTACATCGAAGGGCGTTACCATTGTGTGTTCTATCGACCACATTTGCATACCTTACCCATCAACCTTGTAACAATTTATGCGTCTTAACACCTTTGGGCTGCTGGAGGATTTTCTGAGTATCATTTCCCTAGAACACCGGTCGTGTCCTTGTGCCTTGAGCTTGTATGTTTGCGATTCTCGTTCCTCCATTGTAAATTAATATTCCTTTATTCTTTTTAAAAATTATCAAAAGAACAAAAAATCAAATACCCCAAAGCGAGGATGGAAAGTATTTTCTTTATTGGCGACATAATGAATTACGGCTCTTGGATGAATCACATCTATCCATTTGATCATCGGACCTCTGCGGGATGTGAATGCGACCTTAGGAATTTTTTTGTCACTATATAGAGTTGTGTCCTCCGTTTGGTTACTCTTCCAAACATATGGAGAGTTTGCGTTGCCTCACCGCCCGTGGGCTTATTATTATGAGATATGTTGCCTAGGTCTTATCACTTGTCGTGTTATTATCCAAGGGAATTTTCACCTTGAGCCTAAATTAGGCCCCTCACCAATATGTCTCTTGTCGCATACGGCCATCCTGAGCGATCCAATCAAGAGTCTCTCTTAAAATCAGAAGCCTTCAGTCCGATCATCAGATTATCAAGTCCATGACCGAAGAGCGATGAAGACCTCTGGGTAGTGCGATCGTACACTCATATTACACTCCTACTTGAGTTTAGAAGATTTTGAAGTTGTTGCTTTCGATCTACGATACTGACCATGGGCCGAATCATCTTCTGGGATATGGATGCTTTATATGTATATCTTTATGATTTTTTTGGGGTATAGGCTGCGTGTATTGTTCCCGACTACTCTTTATAGTTATTTGAAATGGATCTCTGATTATTATTTGATTGGTAGCCATTGTTCCTATTTTATCCCAAGCATGGGTATGCACACCTCAGATAGATTATCATTATTTTACAGATGACACACTCACAAACACTCATATCGAGATCACTCAACTCCATGCCTTTGGACTGTGTAAAGATATTTTAATTTATTTCAGCCATCAGATACTCTTATGACCTCACACATTAGGGGGAATCATTTATAACCCTAAATTGCACCACATGCTTACTTGGCATCAGGAAAACTCATATCCCTTCATTGCCAAAACATCGTTGAACAACTCTTTAAAATCCTCTTGGGTAAAGGAATTTGAGATGGATACTTTATATGTATATCTTTCTGATTTTGAGATGTAGCTCCGCTGTGTATTATTTGTGACTACTCTTTATAGTTATTTGAAATGGATCTATAGTGTATTTGATTGGTAGACATGGTTCTATTTTATCCCGAGCATGGGTATGCCCGCCTCAGTGAAACATTTGTTATTTTGCAGATGACACCTCCTGATTCCTGATTCTTGGGCTCACTCATTCAACCTATCAGTATAGATTGGTAAACGATTGGTAATGTATTTCGTCCATCAGATGCTCTTCTGACCTCACACATTAGGGGGCATCTGTTATAACCCTAAATTTCACCACACATTCTTACCTGGCATCAGGCAAACTCATATCCCTTCATTGCCAAAACATCTGCTGAACAACCTCTTTAAAAATCCTCTTGGGTAAAGGTACACATGCCCTAACACACTACTGCATGCGTGTGAACGCTGGCAGGCCTACTACAACCCGCGTTTACCTAACAAAACACAAAAATAGGAAAGTTTCCGACGGGACAAAAAGCTATGGGTCAGTTAACTGAAACACCCGGCCATGCACATCCCATAGTTCGTCCAAAACCCTAGCTCCTTCTAGCCTATAAAATAAGGGGTAGGGGTAATATTTGGAGGGAGGAAAATTATAGCGAAGAAACTCTGCCCATTTGCCAAATCAAGTTGTCCCAACCCTTTAGCCTTTCCTTAAGCCTAAGGAGAATTAACGCAAAGTAGTTGGAGGAGAAAAGAAGAGGAGGAGCCCAGGATTAGGATCAAGGAGCGGTGGCCGGTCTCGACTTTGATTGTAAGTTGATTCATTTTGAAAATAATAAAAGAATATTTTTCCCGTCCCAATGCATGAGTTATATGTGGTTTGTGTAATTTATGCTTAATTTCTAACCCTCAAGTAGAAAAGTAGCATGCATGTGTGGTTGCTTGTTTTGATTGCAGGATAACTTTGGAAGGAGCAACGCAAGCAAGCGGGCAAAGCGCAACGGAGGATCTACACCAAACATCAGTAAAAAGGTTAGTAGTTCCTTTCCATGCATGTATCGTGAAAAAGGGGTTTAAGTTTTGGGTGGTAAGTTAAAAAGTCATTTCTTTACGGTCAAAATATGCATGCAAGTCTGACCCTAGTTTGCTAGTCCGTAGGGTATTATTTCCCAACAACACCTACGAAGACAAGAATAACAAAGTCTATTCGATATGAAACTATGTACGTGACCAAGGAATCATACAATATGGAAAAATAATGTTCATATAGGAAAGAAAAAGTATATCTATATTAAATAATGTGGAATAAAGATACAACCAGTATAAATGTGTTGAACCTACATAGAATAGATCTAGCCAGAAAATACTACACACATTTGCAGAGAGAAATTGAGAAATAAGAAGGAGAGAAAGAATAGAAGAATTCTCATTAACCATAATGAATAATGAATAATTTACACAAGATATACTCTGTATGACTCAATCAATGTGCATTAGAGAAGAACCAATGTGCCATAGTGGTGGTCTAGAGTGATCTGGACACACCAACAGTTACGAGAGTGAACTACCACCCAGTCTAGTCTCTCAGGCAGTTACAGGAGTGAATTGCCACCTAGTTGAGTTAACTATTTAATTAGTCTTCAGTTAACTGACTGAACATAGTGTAGTGAGGAGTAGATCAATGAATCAAGGGTAATGTTCCAGTCTAATGATGATCCCAAGGCAAGTGCGCATGAGGATGGTGATGATCCCAATGTTGCATGGTGAAAAAACCAATGCAACATCTAGACTCAACTCAACTAGTCAAACTGAAGTGTCAAGTGAAGAGAATATTCTCCAGGTGGAATATTCTTCGCTAAAATATAAGAGACTGGATAATGACTAATTATGACTAATAAACAAGGAAAAACCTTAGGAAAAATAAATCCTAGGTGTGTGTGACGTAACTTCAAAACCCCCTTGAACATCACTATGATGAAAATAAAGAATGGGTCCTAGCAACGAGGCCATGTTAGGTAACCAAATACAAAATATACACTGAAAACAAAGTGAGGAAAGAGGGAAAACCTCAAGGGGAACCACCCCCCTCAAGGTACAATCTATGTAAAAAGAAGAACTACAGTTGCTAGGCAACTGTGTCCTTCACTCCAAGATGACTTCGCAGAGAATGAAACTTTTTCTCAGTGAAGGTCTTGGTGAAGAATTTTGCATATGTTCTGTTGAAGGACAAAACTATAGGATGATGATCCCCTCGTGTAATAAGTATCGGATATAGTGCATGTGGATCTCGATGTTCTTCATCTGCTGCCTCTGAATTGGATCTTTGTGGAACTTCAAAGTGATATGGTTGTCACACCAAATGACGATCGACCGATGAAACTGAATTCCCAACTCAGTGAGAGAATTTTGTAGCCACATAGCCTGAATGGTTATGCTAACTACCCCTCTGTACTCTGCCTCGACTGAAGATAGA
>SNQJ01S0031045.1:174267-194743 GCA_010110895.2 Picea sitchensis | reverse complement strand
CACACATTTGCAGAGAGAAATTGAGAAAGAAGAAGAAGGAGAGAAAGAATAGAAGAATTCTCATTAACCGTAATGAATAATGAATAATTTACACAAGATATAATTTGTATGACTCAATCAATACGCACTGGAGGAGAACCAATACGCCATAGTGGTGTTCTATATTGATCTAGACACACCAGCATTTACGGGAGTGAACTTCCACCTATGCTAGTCTCTCAGGCAGTTACGGGAGTGAACTGCCACCTAGCTGAGTTAACTAGTCAACCAGTCTTCAGTTAACTAACTGAACAAAGTGTAGTGATGAGTAGATAAAGGAATCAAGGGTAATGTGATATTTTGGTGATGATCCCAAGGAAAGTGTTCATTATCATGGTAATGGTCCCAATGTTGCATGGTGACAAAACCAATGCAACATCTAGACTCAACTCAACTAGTCAAAATGAGCAATCAACAAAATTTCTAGCATTAGGGTAGAGGATGATTCCATAAGTAATCAATATGCCCCATGTATCTTCAATTCATGGCCTTCTATTTTCCATAGGGTGATATTATAAATGAAAAATATCTATGGCTTATCATACTAAAACATAAAAAATGCCTATTAAATTAAACCAATGTGAACTTATATAAGACGAATTCTAGGAATGTAGGAAAGTAAAGATTTGTAGTATTGCTTGGAAATAAACTTAGATCTATTGATAATTTAGTCAACTAACAATAATAATTATGCCTAAAAAAATT
Organism: Picea sitchensis; assembly: GCA_010110895.2. NCBI lineage: Eukaryota > Viridiplantae > Streptophyta > Pinopsida > Pinales > Pinaceae > Picea > Picea sitchensis. The sequence goes on along the minus strand of SNQJ01S0031045.1, from coordinate 193,999 downwards.
GATATTAATATTGATAGTGAATCATACCTCTCCATGTGTTAATGGATAAAAAAAGCTAAATGTCATCGTAGTTATATAAAATCATATCATATCCTACCTACCACATCATATAAAAAAAATAGGGTAAGCAACTAATTAGGAATAAATGTCACATTGTTTTACATATAAAAATAAATATGGAAAGACTATGATCCAGGTGGATATTGGTGGCCACCCACCTATTCCAACTGGCTCCTTTTGACAGTTTTTAGTTCAACATGTTATTTTGTAATTCATTGTAATTGTAGGTTCTACACTTCTGGGGATGTCTCAAGCCCTACAGAGCTTCCAGGTGGATATTGGTGACTGCCCACCTAATACAACTGGTTTATTTTGGAAATTTTCATGTCAGTACATATTTATGTACTTCCAAGGCCGTTTTGGGGCCTTGAACAATGTTTTTTTTGGCTTTCCATAGTCAAAATGTAGACGAAGTTATGATTTTATGAAATAATGTGTATTTCTCGAAAATACCTTTCCAATGGGATATCATGTGCCTAAAACAGAGGTCATATGCAAAATTTATGACCCCGGGAAGTTGAGGTACCAACTTACCCATCAGACCCACATAACTTTTGGCGTTTCATCTCCTAGGGTTAGGTTTTTGGATGTCTAGGGTTTTGGAATTCATGAGTAATGTGAAAAAGGCCTCTGGAGACTCATTGTAATCATGTTTCTGTAATATACCAGATATAAAAAGTATGCATAACATAAATAAAATGCTATAAATGGCAGAATAACAGTAATATAACCAGCATAATCTCCACAATAACACATAAATGATATAAGAACAACAACAAAAATAGCACTTTGATTCAGAAAGAAATGTTCACGAGCCTCTTCGAGGGGGCAACCTCCAGTCGAGTAGCGCTCTGTTACAATAATCTCCAAGATAGGGTTTTCATACCCTCGACCCTTATTTATACTAAATATGTCTATCAAGAGAAGCATATAGAGGAAGATCCTTCTAGAAGTGGAATCTTCTATTAGATCTTCTTACATCCCCCTTATTCTAAGTTATTGAAAGGCCTTATTAATATTGACGTTTATTACATCCAAATATATTTCTCTACCTATGTGTGGGTTAGGACCCTAACATGTTCTCCCCCTTAAAATCAACCTTGTCCTCAAGGCTTGAGATGTGGAAACTACTGCAGAATGGTAGTTGGTTCCCAAGTGGCATCTGCTGGAGTTGTATCTTTCCACTGGACTAGCACTTCCTTGATGGTTCTCTAACACAGGCGATGCTCATGCTGGTCCAAAACTGCTTCTGGTTGTATCCAAATGCATCCTTCTTCAGCTAACTCGGGAAGGTTGGTTTGAATTTGGCACCTAGTTCCAATCACCTTCTTTAAGAATGAAACATGAAAAACAGGATGTAGCTTCGAATGACTGGGAAGAGCTAGCTGATAGTCGACTTGTCCCACATGCTTGAGAACTGTATAAGGACCATAAAATTTGGGCGCTAGCTTTTGACAATGGTCGACCTTGAGGGAAGTTTTCTTGTATGGTTGCAGTCGCAGAAACACCTGATCCCCTTCTGCAAATTGACATTCAGAGCGACCTTGATCTGCTTGTTTCTTCATGCAATTCTGTGCCATGACCAAGTTCTCTTTGAGGGTATGGAGAATATCCTCTCGAATGATAATTGTTTGGTCAACCGCCTAGACCTTCGAGGTTGATCCAGATTATTTTCGGCACGAAATGAGATCGGAGATATGATAAAGAAATTCACAGAGATATCAGAGATATTCAATAATATAACATAAATGTATCAGAGAAGCAAGCATAAACACAGATATACAGTAATACATGATTTCTATTAATGAAATAAATGTACACAGACTGTAAAATACAGAGTGAAAGACTCGCTAGAATGGTGGTAGCTTATCTCTGAGAAGAGATGTGATGGATACTCGCATATGTGAGAAGATGATTACAATGAGGCTATAAGGTCCTTTTTAAAAAAAGTAAAATCCAAAATCGTAACCCCAGAAGATGAAAATCCAAAAGGTTTGTGGGTCCCGATGGGGGTAGTTGATATGTCAACTTCCCAGGGGTGTAACTTTTGCATACGATCTCTGTTTGGGGTGCTCAATAGATCGTTGGAAAGATATATCCGAGAAATACAACTTTGGGGTGAGAAACATTGATCTATGATCCATGTTGCTCCCTGTTTTCTCAAAAAACATCATTTACGGCCTCAAAATGGCCCCGAAAGTTAAAAACTGCTAAAAATAGTAAATTACCAAAATTGCCCAAAACATGTTTTGGGCCAGTTGGAGAAGGTGGGTGGCCACCGATATCCACCTGGATCAGAGGTACCCGATAATTATGAGAGAAATGAAGGTGGCTTCTGGCCATATATCGCTTCAAGAGGAGTCATGCGTGTAGTTGTATGGTAGGAAGTGTTGTACCACCATCCAAACAGTTGTTGACAACTTCTATTTGACCATCAGTCTGGGGATGATAAGCTGTGCTGAGATGCAATTGGGTGCCCTATAGCTTGAACAGTTCTTGCCAAAACTTTCTTGTGAAAGTTGGGTCACGATCAGAAACAATAGAGTGTGGCATGCCATGAAGCTTGAATACCTTGTCCATGAAAATTTGAGCCACCGTGGATGTAGTAAATGGGTGTTGAAGAGCGCAGAAATGAGCATACTTGGAAAGGCGATCCACAACCACCATTATGACTGATTTATTTCTCGATTTGGGTAAGCCGGTAATAAAGTCCATAGAGATATCCTTCCAAATAACAAGTGGAATCGGAAGCAGTTGTAGTGTTCCCGGAGATTTGACTATTTCTCCCTTGTTGCATTGACACACATCACATTCAACGATAAAATTATTGATGTCCTATTTCATACCATCCCAAGAAAAGGAACGTTTGACCCTGTCATAGGTTTTGGTGAACCCGGAGTGCCCCACTGTGGGTGTAGCATGAAGCTCAGAAAGTGTCGTGGATTTAATCTTTGATTGTTTACTTAAATACAAACAGACTTTGTATCGAATCTCATCCTGGAGCCAAGAGTACCCTGGGGGAGTTGGAGCATTGGTTTGCAATTGCTGGATCAGATGCGAACTTTTGGGATCTTGTATCCATTCTTGGCGAACAACTTGGAGCCAATATGGTACAATGAAGGAAAGAGAAAAAAGGGATCCTTCTACTTCATATTTTCGGGACAGTGCATCTGCCACCACCTTGTCTTTTCCTTTCTTGTAAATGATCTCATAATCATATCCAAAGAGCTTAGTCATCAATTTTTTTTTCTCCGCGGAGGAAATGCATTAATCCAAAAAGTACTTGAGGCTTTGATGGTCTAACTTAATTTGGAAACGTTGCCCCAAGAGATAAGGGTGTCACAGATCAACGACATGCATAATAGCCAACATTTCCTTTTCATAGATGGGTTTGCCCAGATTCCTTTCAGATAGTTTCTTGTTGGTGAAGACCAAAGGTTGACCCTCTTGCATAAGGAAAACACTGATTACTTTCCTTGAGGAATCACATTCCAACACAAAGGTCTTTGTGAAATCAGGAAGGGCCAGAACCAGAGTGGTGCACATGACCATCTTCAAGGTTTGAAAAGATTGAGCAGTGACTGGAGTCCAAGTGAAAGAGTTATTTTTGCGATAATACCCCGTTAAGCCAAGAAATCCATGAAATCTTTTGAGAGTCTTTGGGTGCGGCCAATATTGCATAGATTCAATCTTTTTTGGATCCACCTTGACGCCATCCTTGCCAACCAGATGACCCAAGTATTCCACTTCTAAGGCACCAAAAGCACATTTAGACTATTTCAGGAAAAGTTGGTGTTGAGAGAGTAGATGGAGAACTTGATCCACATGAGTAAGATGGTCTTTCCAGGTTTTTCTATAGATGAAGATATCATCAAAGAAAACTAAGACATAATGACAAAGAAAGGGATGGAAGACATGATTCATGAGGCTTTGGAAGGTGGAGGGAGAATTACACGAGACAAAGGGCATGACCAAAAACTCATAGTGGCCCTCATGAGTTTGAAAGGCCGTATTGGGAATGTCTGCCTCTTTCATACGTATATGGTGATAGCCCAAGCGAATATCAAGTTTAGTAAAGAATTGGGCGCCACTCAATTCATCCAAGAGGTCATCAATGACAGGAATGAGAAATTTGTCTTTAATGGTCAGTTTGTTGAGGGAACAGAAGTTAGGACACATTCTCCAAGAACCTTCTTTCTTCAGAACCATGACTATAGGAGAAGAGTAAGGGATCGTACTAGGGAGGATAACCCCTGCATTAAGGAGTTCCTAGACCATTTTCTCAATTTCATTTTTTTGTGAAAAGGGGTGGCGATACAGACAGATATTGGGAGGAAGGCTTCTGGGTACAAGGGGAATGGAATGATCATGAAAACCGTAGGAAGGAGGGAGTCCTTGGGGAGTGGAAAATACCATTTGATGTTTAGAAATGAGGGCTTGGAGGTCTTGCGGCACCGGGGGTGTCTCTGTTGCTTGTATGGCATGGAGTTGGGCAATGACACCAGAATGACCTTTTTTGAGTAGATTTTCCATGCGATGGGAACTAATGACCTTAGGTGAACCAACAGGGATTCCTTGGAATTTATATTGGTGGCCTTATTGGTCGAATTTCATGGTTAATTCCTTAAAATCCATGAGAATGGGAACCAAAGTCCTTAACCAGTATGCACCCAACACGATGTCAGAACCAACCATGTCGATAGAAAACATATGGGATTTTAGGTGGTAGTCATCGATTTGGAGACCCACATTTTCACAGCGCCCTCCACATTTCATGGAACCACCATTGGCAATCATGATTTGGAATTTTTTTACGCCGTGAATGTAGCAATGAGTTTCTTGGGTAATGCGGCAATGAATAAAATTATGAGTGCTTCCACTATCAACCAAAATGATGACCTTCTGAGGCTTTATGTGACCGATTAACTTGAGGGTTTAGGGAGAAGAGAAGCCAGTGAGAGAATTGAGGGAAATGACCGGTTCCACTTCGGGAGGGTCTGAGGGAGGGGTTATGTCAGTGATTTCAGGTGACTCAGACACAAGGGGAGTTTCAACATCCATTTCCGAAATATCCTCAAATATGGCCATAAAAAGCTTTTGTTCCTTACACTTGTGGCCCGGGAAATATTTGTCATCACAATTATAACAAAGGCTGTTGAGTTGGTGTTCAACCATTTTAGCCCTGGTCAATTTTAGGATCTTTAATGGAGCGGAGGGAGTAGTGGGATTTACGGGTTTAGGGCGAGGGATAAATGAAGGTTTTCGGTTTTGAGAGGATACAACCTGTTGTTATTATTTATCTCTTTTAGTAGCCTCCACCCAACTCGAAGGTCGAGCCATGAGGACATGGGCTCGAATCTCATCCTTGAGGCCACTGATAAAACACTCTCAAAAGAAAGCATCAGTCATGCCCTTTGTTCTAAAATCTAGGCACTCAAAGGCAGCTATGAAGTCTTCTACTGTTCTTGATTGTTTCAACTTTGTCAAAAAACCCAAATGGTTGGTGTCAGTGTCAAAGAGTTCATAAAGCTCAGTCACAAATTGGGTCCAAGCAATATACCCTTGACGATAAGTTTTTCTCCATTGCCACCATTGCCAATGTTCTTGATCTAGATGGAGAACACCATACTAGAGTTTGGCCAAGTCATATGTAATGCCGTATAAAGATAAATAATGTTCCATTTGGGTTACCAAACCAGTGGGGTCTGAGCCATCAAATTTGGTCACATCCACCTGCGGAAGGCGTAGGTCACGTTGAAAGTGATGGTGCTAGAAGGTATGGGAATGGGAGGAATGTTTACCTTCAGTATTTGGAGGTGCGTCAGGGAAAGATTCATCTGTAGGGATCTTCAGTTTGGTGCAGAGTGATGCAAAGACAGATTCAAGCTGGGGGGTTAGTTCTTGTTTGACTTCCTGCATTGAGGACTGCATGGTTGTATTTATGGTTGTATCGATGGAGGAAACATTGGCACTGAGTTGTTTCACTTATTTTTGGGTCTCGAGGAGACCATATTGCAAGGTGTTGAAGCGAGCTTCCAGGTCTTGGCTACGGGTATGGGCCATGAGGATGGGTGAACTGAAAAGGGGCGGGCGGGGTCAATTTTTTTTTTCCGAAAAATGATTTGGATGGATGTGATAAGGGATAAGAGATGAATCCAATGGAATAGGTCTCTAATAATGGTGAAAAAATTTCTAGACTCCGGTCTGAAGAATAATGCAGCGATGAAATCCCCAAATGCTTAACCAGTAAGAAAGGTGTAGTTATTTGGCAACCCGAACATAGTTGCATGGAAACAAATCTTGTCTATTTTAATTTGTTTATGTTTCTGTCCCCCAAGGGTTAGGTATTCAAGGGTTCTACAAACAAGGGTTTTCCCTGTGCTATATCTCTCTGATATACGTGTGGGGTCCAACAATAGTACTTGGCCCAATATCTCAGGGCACTAACTAAGGAGGATAGACCGTAACCTTAGTCGTACTACTTGACTACCCAGGTACTAGAGAGTATCTTCCTGAGTGTTGTTCTTGGTGGCACTATAACATTCAGGAGGAATATTGGTTTATCTAAAGAGGGATTTAGGAAATCTAGGCCGATCCATACACAGGTGTTGTTTGATGCGCTACCACTCGAAGGGGTACCAACAGGGGTTACAAGGGTGGCCAACAGATGTGCGCTTAAGAACCCCTTGTATTTTCTGCGTGTATGAATCCCTCAACTGTGGGTTTATTGTGTAATGACAAATCTTTGTGGCTTAAAGATGCTGGAATACGTCTCTACCGTGAAAAAAAAAATTCCCACAATTTCTGCCAAGGAAAGTTCTTTGATACCACTTGTAATATATCAGATATAAAAAGTATGCAGAACATAAATAAAATTCTAGAAATGGAAGAATAACAATAATATAACCAACATAATCTCCACAATAACACAAAAATGATATAATAACAACAACAAAAATAACACTTTGATTGAAAAATAAATGTTCACGGGCCTCTTCGAGGGGGCAACCTTTAGTCGAGTAGCGCTCTGTTACAATAATCTCCAAGATAGGGTTTTCATACCCTTGACCCTTATTTATACTAAATATGTCTGTCAAGAGAAGCGTTTAGAGGAAGATTCTTCTAGAAGCAAAAGCTTCTATTAGGTCTTCTTACATCCTCCTTATTCTATGTTATTGAAAGGCCTTATTAATATTGACCTTTATTACATCTGAATTTATTTATCTACCTATGTGAGGGTTAGGAAACTAATAGTTTCTCAGACTGATACGCTTAGCAGCCACATCTCTTCTCAGAGATATCTACCACAATTTGAACAAGTTGTTTTCAGTTCTAAATTTTTACAGTTTCAGCCTATTTTATTTATTAAGTAGAAGTTATTGTTCACTAGATATTTGTTGTTGTTATTCGTATCTCTGTGTTATTTTGCTCAGTCTGTTATTCATTTCATTCTGCTCATAAATCTAGATCAATGGTATCAGAGTGGTCTTCTCTTCATTTATTTTTCTTCGTGCATGTCCCCGACAAGATCTGGGTAGAAGAAGTAGGGACTCGAACTAATCGAGCCTTTGCAAGATCAGTCGTGTCGAGCCCAAAAACAACCCATGGGTGACGAGAAGAAAGATGATGGAGCAGGAGTTCCTTTAAAAATATTGCTCGAGGAATCCCTTGCATGACAAAGGAACAAAATGATGGACAACTTCGCACATATCCTTCGGTAGCTTCCCACAGGAGACACATCTTCATCAAGCAGCCATACAACCCCCTTCAAGGTACAAGTAAATTTTTATATTAAATTATTTGAAGGACTGATAGATGTAGATGGTGTAGATAAATGGTTGAATATTCTCAAAGCGTATTTTTTGGTCCACAATTTTTCCGACAGGGAAAATATTACTTTTTCACTCCTCAAGGTCGTCCCCCATGTTAAGTACTGGGGATACTTACTTTGAGCAAAGGGGCATAGAGGAATATGCAATATTTTCGGTCGCCCCTACATGGGATTCCTTCAAGGATTCCATTAAAGAACAATACTATGATGTTGGAAGCTACGGGGATTAGTACACAAGATGGGCCACACTGCGTTAGGAAAGGGACCAAACAATACCAAATTTCACCAATATTTTCCATAGCCTGCACACCAAATTGGGTATCAAAGACTCTGAATGACATCCAGTGCTCAAATACCGTGGTTGTCTGCATAGATACATTCAAAACGGAATGGAGTTTCTGAACATCGCATCTTTAGGTGTGAATTATAGATATGTTGTCAATATTGAGCATAAATTTAAGCAGAAGAGGCGAGAGTTTGGATCTTCAAACTCCTCACAGTCGAAGCAAGGAAAAGGCAGACCCAACACACAAAATAAGAGATAGAGAAAATATGGCCACTCTTAGGACAACCAGTCCAATCCACAACACAAGAAAGGTAATGAGAAGTCAAAGAAGGACATGAGAAAGTGGTGTGACCATAAAATAACTTGGCACAACACCGAAGAATGTCACTCTAAGAATTCAATGGTGGTTGAGCTGAAAGCTTCCAAGTCAGAGGAAGATTCTGACTCTAAATCAAATCCAGAAGAAGGGAAGAATATTATTGATGTAGAACTAAGCGTCACTATCACTACCACCAAATTCCAACCACGAGAACTAGAAGAACCAGAGGAAGGGGAATGCCTCTTTCACTCACATATGTGGGTAAAGGGGGCTTCACTTCATTTCATTGTCGATAGAAGCATACAAAAGAACTTGATCTCAACAGAGGTCATCAAGTGGCTGGACCTGTCGATGACACCACACCCGCAACCCTACACCATTGGATGACTTCACCAAGGAAGATATCTCCGCGTTAGTCAACAATGTCGTTTTCCCTATGACATCAAGCCCTTCAAAGGCAAGGTATTGTGTGATTATTTTCCCCTTTAAGTTTGTGATATAATTTTAGGGCGACCATATTTTTGGAAGAGACATGTTGTGTATGAGTCTAGACCCCACAATGTTATTATTACTTTGGGTAGACAATTATACAGGATACCAGAGGTAGCATTGCCTACCGCTATTTCTCTAATCTCTGCTAAGCAATGCAGTAAGTTCATTTCAAAGTCTGAGAAGTTATTCTTCTTTGTGATCCATTCTCATAGTAAGAAGAAGGTTTCTGCCACATCTGTGGCCTCTACAAAGAGCCTCTCTTTATAGCAGAAGCAAGTGAACAATATTGTGGAAGAGTACAAATACATCTTCTCCTCACCCACCGGGGTACCGACGGGCTTCCAAGTCAAGCATCAAATTGATCTAACCCTTGGTGCACCCCTACCTAATGGACCAATCTATCGTCGCTCACTGATGGAAAAGGATGAAATCAAGCGTTAGATCCAACAACTTCTTCAAAAGGGGCACATTAGACCCAACTCCTCCCCTTTCAGAAGCTTGATTGTACTGGCGCAAAAGAAAGATGGGACTTAGTAGCTCTACATTGATTACAACACATTAAACAAAATCACAGCCAGGAAATGATGTCCAATTCCTCGAATTGATGACCTGCTTGACCAACTCAAGGGGAAAAATTTATTTAGCAATATTGACCTAAATTATGACTACCATCAGGTTTCCATCAAACCAACTGATGTATGGAAGAAAATTTTCAAATCTAAAGAAGGTCTATTTGAATTCCTGGTCATGCCCTTTTGCTTAACAAATGCACAAACCACTTTCATGAGGTTGATGGATGGTGTATTAAGACCCTTAAACAAATATTTTTTGGTGCTATATATGGATGACATCCTAATCTTCATCAAAACTTGGGAGGAACACATGCATCATATTCAATAGGTTTTGAGCACTCTGCGACAACACAAGCTATATGCCAACTTGAAAAAAATCTCCTTTGGCATGAACATGGTCCAATACTTGGGCTACATTGTTAATGAGAATGGGGTACATGTGAATCCAGCTAAGATCCAAGTCATCCGTGATTGGCCAGCCCCTACCACACTAATCGAGCTTTAGAGGTTCTTGGGACTTGCCAACTTCTACCTACGGTTCGTGTTGGGATTCTCCCATATTGCATGGGCCCTCAACCAAGTTACCAAGGGAGGTGGCAGGGAAAAGTTCACATGGGCGAAGGAGAAACAGTGAGCGTTTGATGATATGAAGCATTGCTTGTGCTCAGATCCAATACTCTCCTAACCTGATCTACAACAAAACTTCAAGATTGACATTGATGCATCTGACTATTTTGTAGGCACAATTATCACTCAGAACGGTCATTCGATATCATACCATAGTGAGACACTCTCAGATACCTTCTAGAAGTACCCCACCCATGACAAGGAAATGTATTCCATTATGAAATCATGTCATCAATGGGAACATTACATTCTTATAAAGGAGACAATCATCTACACTGATCATAATCCTTTGTAGTTCAAACAGACAAAAGGGAAGTTGTAGAACTCTTATCACTGAAACTTCGTCCGCAAATGGTTACAGGAATCCAACATCTCCAAAGACCTATTAGTTCATCCATGGACCAAAAATGCATTTGTAAAAGGCCCAAAACTATACAACCAATTATAAAATCATCATGTGCTAAGACTACACAAGAAGCTTGCGCACATGCGCCATCCATAAATGCAATAAAATCACACATGCACACGATGCATGAATGTGGACACAAAAAACTGCGCACCCCTCAGAATGACGCATTTATTATTGTGGTCGGCCTTCCACCCACTTCTGGTTCAACTTCCAAGTCGATTTGACACCCAAATCTCGGTTGAATCCGACTGGCGGGTTGGTCAAAGAACTAAGGGTTCCCTAAAGGGCCCCTTGTTCACATTAAAGACTGGTTGAATAGTGCCTCAAAGCTATGCTATAAAAAGAGGCCATGGGTGCACTACATTTCTAAGGAATTCATTTGTATTGTTATGTTGCCTATATTATTTTGGCGGATCCTCTTTCCTTGTCAAGAGAATACACACAACATTTCATTTGAGCTATTCACATCACCTCTTGAGTGAATGAGCTTGGAATTTCTTCACCATTTCCTTCAAGTTTTCTAGTTGTAAGAAGAGCTCAATATTTGGGGGTTCAAGAGCCCTCCCTTGGAGGAAGAGGGTAACCATAAGTCTTCCTTTCTCTTTGGTGTTTTCTTTCCACTAATACAATCCTTTCCATTGGTGTCATGAATGTTGCTTATTTCTTATTTTAATGTCCTTATGAATTCTAGTTTAATTTCTTTTATTATTATTAGCTTAGTCTTTTGTTTATTCCTTATGCTTGATGTTTCTAACTCTTTAATTCACTGTTATCTTGCCTAGCTAACCCAACTGGTCTTGTAAGCATCCCTATTTTTCTCATTCAAGTGACAAAAGGGGTGCAACATATTGGCGACTCCACTGGGGACTATGTATCAATTTCCTCCCCCATTTGGGTTATTTTAGCTCTTCCTTTTGGTTATTTAACTTGTAGCAACCATAACCGACCCAATCCAACCTGTAAAAAGTCAAATTCAAAGCTGAGATAAGAGAATTTCATCCGAAATTTTCTTCATGGCCATGTAACAGAAAGTGCACAGGTTTTTTGACCCACATGCACGTCTTCAATGCACGTGCGCCAAGCCCACTGTATTTCTCAGTGCATTCTGTGCACCTACTCTAGTAGGTCATTTTCAATTTGCACATTGGCTCTCAATGCGCCTATGTCTACTCTGCGACCTGCACATATGTCCAGAAAAATCAAATATTGTAAGGGTTTTTGTGATCTGTTGAAGGCCCATAGCCTTATTAAACTTGATTTCATGTAGATTGTAACATGCACCACACTTATATACCCTCTCCATATGAAGGGATTAGTCAAAACATAGGCACTTAGGGGGTTAAAATCATTATTTCCTTTTTTTCTTTCATTTTTCCATATGGATGGCTTGCTTTGATTAAAGTTTAAGTTGGAATCATTCTATATCACATATAAAAATTGCATTGGGACCAGAAATTGGACATCAATCATTGAGTATTCTCTTCTCTCACGCCATAAAGCGATCTTGAGAATCAAAAAAAGATTAAGGGAAATTTCAACTCCCATAAAAAGAAAAAATATTTAGGAGAGGACAACAACCCCCTCGAGACTCCTCTTGGTTTATTTTTTCAAACACATCTTAGGATTGTAAGAGCCCATACATGCCCACATGCTACAAAGATATGATAGTATTGAAATTTACTTTATTAGATTAAATCACTAGGGAAGTTTAAAGGTTTTGTAATGGGCCCATGCATGCCCACATGTGCACAATCTAGAATAGTTTTGAAGCTTTCTTAGATTAAATCACACTAGGGAGTTAAAGGATTGGTAAGGACCCACATGTCCACATGCTAGTTCTCTAAGACTTTAAAATTCTGCAAGGTTATACCAATGAAATTTAGTTAATTAGGTAATCAATACTTGTAAGGACCACACGAAGTCCACATGCAGCAAGGTGACACCTAACTTATTAAAAATTTGGCTCACTTTCACTTGTTCACACACAAAGTCAGTATTCACTCACATAATTTTCATCTCGAAATGTGGAGGCTGAAGTAAGTTTCCTCCAAAGGGATTCTGAAACACCCCACTCTTTTCTTGACGAAACTATCCACTCCCACTTAATTTCAACGAGATTGGTTCACACCCCCAATCTCTCAAACAAACATCTAAATTTTTTCTAAAGAATCACTAAGTTTTCCTCCATAGGAGGTGCCAAAAGAAATTTTTTATTCTAGGTAGGATCTCGGGGATAGGCATCCAAATAACTCCCCATTATCTGGCTCTCACATCTTCAAACAATAGAAGTTGTCAAATAGGGATCTTTAAATCCTCCAAGTCAAGTGTTCCTACACCATAAGGCAGGGAGATACCCGTGAAGGATTGAAGGCCAAGGTCTGATTGTTCTGTGCGTCCCCCCTTGAGGCACCAACCTCTTGGACGAGATCCAACCCGTGACCGATTTCTTAGGCCGAAAATCTAAATGTCACACTTTGACCGAGGTACCTAATGACCAAATTATAGGACATCTAACCAGGTGGAAATTGTGGGATGCAATTGCACCTTGATAGGATTTTTTGTGGCTATTGGGAAATATCACCAGATCTTTCGGGATATGCACCCTCTACCCCTCATTATAACTAATTACTTCATCCTTCACTAGTTCCTCTTCCGGTGGCTTCGAACCCCACTGTCGAGTGCTATTGGAAGGTATAGTGCTATTTGAGAGGAAGGACGTTACGTCTTTTTTGACACGAGCATTTGTTTCTTTATTCCCCCACGCGGAAAAAATCCACCTATCCACATTTCTCTTTCTTTATCATTTGATTTATGTATGATGTCGTTGTGATTACATGCGATTGTGAAAAATATTTTGAAGGTCCAAGTTATACAAAGTCTCTTGTTCATTAATTTCTCTCATCACCATTTTCACACATCCACTTTGCTAGTTGGACATCATAGGGGACCCGCAGAATCCCTGTCATTCCGGACGCTTGCTAAATATCCCTCCTGTTATCACTCCAAGAAACTCTCCTAGGTTGTAAGTCAATGATACCTGGTAACTTAATCTTTTTGGAAACTATTTTCTCAATAATAGGTGTGGGTTTGGATCAAGATGAATATCTTAACCTCTGGATTGTATTCTCAAGACAATCTTAACTATATCCATGCAACACAAGGCCTTCAAGATCTATTGTCAGATATGTTTGTATAACAAATGGATAAGAAAACTAGTTAGTTAACCAAAACATACATAAACCATATATATGATGGGTCACCAAACTAGCCAAAGATGCTTGTGATTCTTGCTTAACAATCAAAAGTAAGATGACAGTTACCATAGGATCATTAAACAAAGACAAAAGAACTAATTCCACTCATAAGCATAGACAAAGATGAAAGAAGGTCTGACAGTAACAAATGAAAGAAGCCTGCAGGCTGATATATTAAATAAAGTGTCTTTCATACAGAACAGTAGCATATAGAACTCAAAATCCAACCTTTATTTCATCTTCTTTCATTAGATTTATAGCTTTACAATGCAGTTTTGAGATTCCAAAAGCATGGATCAGATATGCTAAAGATAGAAAGTCAAAATTTAGTTTGCAAATGATAAGGGATGGTCCTAAAAATGAGGTCAAATCCACATTCCATGGTCTTCAAATCTTGTAGAGTCCCTATGCAGTGCAGAATAGCCTTCCAAGGTTGACTGATGACTCTTCCAAGAGATAAAATTTGAATATGTTGAGGTGTGCAATAACCCTGATTTTCTGCCTTTGAAAAAGGTACAAAAAATGATTGAAACACCTTTTCTTTACCTTATCCATCAAAAATAGCTATTGGATCTGACTTGATAATTCGACAAATGTCCATTCGAAGAGGTTTCAAACCATTCCAACTAAAAAAATCCCGATCTGGGCAAAAATTCGGTCATTCTCGCAGTGACAGGATTTCGGTGGTTAACACTGGAAAAACTAGGTGCTTTAACTACCAAAAGCTCTTCTTTCGATGGTTAATGAAGGTGAAATTCAGGGCTATTTAACCACCGAAAGTGCAAGTTTTCCAGAAATAAACTGCCTTGGGAAAAATAAATTTTCCTAGCCGTGGTATGACCGTTTCACACGCTCAAATAGTCGATTGACAACTAGACATCCTAAGATTTCCAACGGTACTTTCAGATATGAATTTGGAGCTTAGGAAGGTAGTCAAAAGTTCCCTGGAATATTAGGCATCATTCTTCAAAAAATTGCTAGTGCGTTTGATCGCTAACATCTGGCTCCAACTGGGATGGAGACCTCCCTGTGAGGTCTTCAAGAACCTGACATACATTGTGCCTTTAGTATTGGGCATGGAGTCATTCATCTTAATGTATCATCTGGCTATTCTCCAAATTTTGTTGTTATCTTTCACAATCTTCTTTATCTGTAACATGTCTGCTTCAAACTCCCCTGGAAATGTTATTTGTGCATCGACATAGCATCTATTGTGACAATCTCTTTATTGAGAAGAGAGGTGTTGGACATAAGTAGGATGGTTAGATCTGTAACCATGGTTTTGAAAATTTTAGAATAACTTCAACCTTGAAATGAGAGCATTGTAGGCAGCTTTAGGTCTTTGAATTTTCATTTTCCAGTAGCTTCAGATACAAAAAATTTGTCTTGATATGCCCACACAAACTCAGAAGATACACCATCCTTATTGTTTTTACTAGGCAGGTGCCAGACAACACGGTAAGGGCCCTCTTAAAGCTCCCGCTTGTGATATACTGCATATTTTTCGTTTCCATCCCTCCACCACTCTGTGGAACGTTGTTAAGTTACAACAAGCCTTTCATCATTCACCTCCACCCATGTGGTTGAAGCACTAACCCCAAGTAACTCAATGGTAACCACATAATCAGAGCCAGATTCAGTAAAATCCATACGAGGTGACCATTCATTAAAATTATTCATATGTTCTCTGGTCAAATGCCCCGCTACTAGACTCATTGGAGTAGTATTGTTTCCTTTATTACTGCCAAGAGTGGGTTTTCTAAACAAAGGTGATCGTGCTACTGTTGATTGCATATTTTGTTGCGATTGCTGTGGGATTGCAAGAGACTCAACTAAACCCTGTTGGAATTAAACTACCTTACTTAACATGGATTTTGTTGTGCCATTACAACTCATGGGCAAAGGACCTCTCCCTTCCTTGTGGGCCTCTATCATTAATATTATAGAAGTGCTATCTTAAATAGAAAAATGTCACCAACAGATTATATCTATCTACTAGGAAATAAAAATTAAAAATAATGCAAAAAATATGAGACAACTAAAATATTTCAAGCCCTCTGTCTCCATCAAATCTTTCATTTACAACTAACTTCATTTCCTCCTGAAATTTGCCGAGTCTTCTACCTGAAAATGTCTTCCTGAAAATATGGAATATCTCATGATATCTCCAATCTGATAGAAGGTGTCTTTGAAGGCTGGAAATTGATTGTTTCTATTGATGCTCTGCCACCTGTCTTCTTATCTTCGACTATCTTCAATCATTTTAATTTCCATTGATTATGTGCCTGAAAATTTGGGATATATACTCGATTGTTCCCAGATCTTATGCCTTCAAGTCTAGAAGAGATTGAATTGAATTTCCCAAGCTGCTAAGTGACCTGCTACAACACTTTGATTCGACTAATGACGATTTATCATCATAACCAACGACCAAAAGTGAAATTTCAAAAGGCCTTACTCCACCGGATTGGGTAAATTCATGCATCATATTTGCTATCTCCCCTATGATTTGTGTAATGAGAATTGGTTCTTTGCGTAACATACAGTATTGTTGTGCTTGCTTTGTTTCCAAGGGATATTTGACCAGATCCAACCACCACTCAAGCATAATCAATCTAAAATGCTTCATATTGAAGCCTTTCTTCAAATTTCAGATAGCTTTTTCCTCCTGTGTTCTACCCACTGGTTTTAGCTCTCTACCCCTGTCATCCAATGTTTAGTTTTTATGTTTTACCACAACATTGGAGTTCATCTAGCTTCAATCTTATCCAAACAATCTCGAGAAATCACAAGATGATCTCTAACAGAACGACCTTCTACTGTGATGTGCTTCCATGTCTGATTTTTGTCGATGGCTGATACACTACCTTGCGTGAATGAGTCTCGGATATTGAGTTGTGTGGACTTTACCTTAACACCTTCCATTTCACTATGAGGGTCTAAACTCGAATGTTAACCTTTACTTGACACCGTAACCCTTCTGTAAAAATAGGCGCTGGAGATTCTTTAGTAATCTGTTGATGCCTTCTCTGTATGCTACAATCCTTCTCATATATATGCGCTAAGTAGGCTCATTCCTCCATATGACCTGATGCCTAGCTGTGATACATTTGTATTATTGAAATATAAAACATAAGGATACCTTACTCCCCGTAGCTTGATCTTATGCTTCTGTTCTCTCCACATTACAAAACATATTCAACACCCGTGCACTGAGATTATGTCTCTAAGGTTTGACAACAATCTATCTTCAGATGTGCCTGCATATTAGTGAAATGATGTTGACAACTGCGATATATACAAATTTACACTCACATGAAACTCAGACTCATTTATGGAAGCTTGGCGAGATCTATTAGTCATTGAATTTGATTAGATTTGGACTCATGCATTTCTTCCTGATCAACACATGAGTTACATCCCTCATGCAATGAATGATCATTCCATAAACACTCATATGTGCCAACATTTTGATAATTAAATCGATATGTTGTGGCAACTGTATCTTCGTGAGATTTGATACTTGACACTAAACTTTGATTTGATTATATGACTAACCTATGTATGTTTTGTAACTGTGTAGGTCATATGAAACTGGAGCAATGTGGAGCTCGAGCTTAGCCTTAAATCTCAAATTCTAAAGCACATAGAAAACCATTTAACTTGCTGACATTGTTTACCTCATAAATGCAGTTCTGCATTAATAGGCCTCTAAAATCAATGCCTTTTAGAAAAAAAAAATTAATAAGTACATCTATGTGCCAACATAGGCTCCTTCTGGGAATGGCATGCTCCCTGTGAGCTACCAAGAACAAGAACATATGTATCTTAAATTGAAAAACCATGCAACCTGCTCAACAGTCATCCACAATTTTTTTGTGTCTAGTCCATTGGGATATGGAGTCTCAAATACTTCACTGGATCTCTGCAATCTGTCCACAAATTTTCAAATATAAACCTGCTAGTAATTCCTTGCATTCATTGGGTTATGAAGTTTGAAAATCTGATTTCAAAACTTGATTCAAATCCTGCAACTCTGCTCTTCATTTGCAGCCAAACCACCCCTGCCAATAATGCTTTATATCTATTGGGAATGAAGCCTTTATTTCAATACTGAAACCAACTACTAAATGCAAACCTCACACATACAAACTTGAAATGCTCAGCCATGAGGTTATTCATCTAGGCTACCCTACTCTAACTGCTGCAAATAATTGTTTCAGGTATATACAAATTTCCATAAAAATAATTCAAGCAGCAAATTGTTTGACCCATCTTTATGTATACAACAAAGAACATGGAAGGAGAACAAAAGATACCACAAGAGAACTACAACCGACTCATGTTCACTGCTACAAACCATGATGCCAAAATCTGTAATATATGACATTACTAAAAACCGTGAGTCCATCCATATAGCAATTGGATCATAAAATTCATGTATGACTGTACCTTGTTGTTTAAATTCAAAGGACTGCTTTTCCTCATCGCTGATCTTATGAAATGGCTAATCATGAATGTCGTTTCCAAATGCTGTAAACTCATGTATTGACTTCTCAACAACTGATTCCAAATAATTAGCAACAGGGTCGTAAAGGTCATAAAGAAAAACCTCTTTGAATTGATGATCTATCTTACTGTGTCATAGTTGTTGATTTCTTTCACTGATCTCAATGCTGAATGTAAATTGTTATTCTTCGATCAAAGAAACATGCATGATGTACTGCTAATCTAAACCTTTCTTCTCATCATCTTCCTTTTCATGTATGCTACCATTTCCCTTTGTCTGCAAATCTAAAGGCTGAAGACTGTTCTCAGTATTTGCTACAGATTCAACTCTGTCACATGCTAAAATAAAAATTTGTTTATCATTTTTCAAGTTTTCAAATGGGACAATCTGATCTTCATGGCAATTTAAGATAGTAAATTCATTTGGTATAGTGTCAAAAACATCTATACTATGGATTCCATAGTGAATATCATCAATGTCTCGATCACAATGAGAGGTATCCCTTATAACAGTATACTCTTCATGACTATCTGAATCTTTAGTCAATAAATGAAATTCATGACAACATTCAGTAGATAAAAGATCAGTTGAAAATATTTCTTTGCAAAACAAATGAAAGGTAGCATGAAAATCTGGCAAAGAGCTAATACTGGCAACCGGAAGTGACCAACACCAATCATGAGCGATCTCCTCTAAAGAAAACTCGAAGAGCTTGATCTGAACATCCTCATGCACAATTTCAATCCAGTGAATAAAGTCATGAAAATTCAACAAGTATTCAGCTGGCACTTCCCACTCTTCTCCTCGAAATCTGGGAATACTTCTTTCCCATTCATTTCTAGTAGGTACTGCATTAGGGAAACCAACAATATTTGAAAAATCACAGAAGGCATACCTCTTTGCTACGATTTTGTTCATGTCATACCAGTGGAGTCACCAATAGATCCGTCCTTCATGGAGTCGCCAGATAGATGATTACAACCAATTGATGTCCATACTTTGTCTATCATCAAAGCTGGATCTATGTCGTCTCCCAAGGAAGCTGAGCTTCGATCTCCTCTCCCCGACAATGGTGTCAATTTGTTATCACTCCAGGAAACTCTCCTAGGATGTAAGTCAGAGATGCCTGGTAACTTAATCTTTTTGGAAACAATTTTCTCAATAATAGGTGTGGGTTTGGATCAAGCTGAATATCTTAACCTCTAGATTGTATTCTCAAGACAATCTTAACTATATTCATGCAACACAAGGCCTTCAAGAGCTATTGTCATATAGGTTTGTATAACAAATGGATAAGAAAACTAATCAGTTAACCAAAACATACATAAACCATATATATGATGGGTCAACAAACTAGCCAAAGATGCTTGTG
>SNQJ01S0031045.1:122633-174257 GCA_010110895.2 Picea sitchensis | reverse complement strand
TCATTCATGGCTTTTTATAGCCAAGCATTGGGTTATTATGCAACCTCTTTTGAATGTGAAAAGAGGCTCTTTAGGGCACAATTAGGTCTTTGACCAGCCTCCCCACGCAGATTGAGCTCGGGTTTGGTGTCAAATCGACTTGGGAGCCGATCCATTAGTGGTTGGGAGGTGAACCAGTTTCATAAATGCGTCGTTTGGCAGGCGCGCGGGTTTTTTACCCCACATCCGCGCATATGCACTCCAGATACGAAGATGTTCCGTGCGCGCGCGCTCGCGCCCTGTGGGTGCAAAGCGCTTTGTAATTTTTTGGCCATTTTGTATAGTTTTGACCCCCTTTTGTTGTGCTGTGAATTAACCTTGTGCCATGAATGACTGTTTTTCTGTGTTTGACGATGCGGATTTCTTGTCTCCCTGTGCGGACGAAATTTCAGTGATAACACTTCTTCTTCATATTTTCGGGACAGTGTATCTGCCACCACCTTGTCTTTTCCTTTCTTGTAAATGATCTCATAATCATATCCAAAGAGCTTAGTCATCATTTTTTTTTTCTCCGGGGAGGAAATGCGTTGTTCCAAAAAGTACTTGAGGCTTCGATGGTCTATCTTAATTTGGAAACGTTTCCCCAAGAGATAAGGGTGCCACAGATCAACGACATGCAGAATAGCCAACATTTCCTTTTCATAGATGGGTTTGCCTAGATTCCTTTCAGATAGTTTCTTGCTGGTGAAGGCCAAAGGTTGACCCTCTTGCATAAGGACAACACTGATTCCTTTCCCTGAGGAATCACATTCCAACACAAAGGTCTTTGTGAAATCAGGAAGGGACAGAACCAGAGTGGTGCACATGACCATATTCAAGGTTTGAAAAGATTGAGCAGTGACTGGAGTCCAAGTGAAAGAGTTCTTTTTGCAATAATACCCCGTTAAGCCAAGAAATCCATGCAAGATTTTGAGAGTCTTTGGGTGCGGCCAGTCTTGCATAGATTCAATCTTTTTTGGATCCACCTTGACGCCATCCTTGCCAACCAGATGACCCAAGTATTCTACTTCTAAGGAACCAAAAGCACATTTAGACTATTTCAGGAAAAGTTGGTGTTGAGAGAGTAGATGGAGAACTTGATCCACATGAGTAAGATGGTCTTTCCAGGTTTTTCTATAGATGAGGATATCATCAAAGAAAACTAAGACATAATGACAAAGAAAGGGATGGAATACATGATTCATGAGGCTTTGGAAGGTGGAGGGAGCATTACACAAGACAAAGGACATGACCAAAAACTCATAGTGGCCCTCATGAGTTTGAAAGGTCGTCTTGGGAATGTCTGCCTCTTTCATACGTATATGGTGATAGCTCGAGCGAATATCAAGTTTAGTAAAGAATTGGGTGCCACTCAATTCATCCAAGAGGTCATCAATGATAGGAATGAGAAATTTGTCTTTAATGGTCAGTTTGTTGAGGGAACAGAAGTTAGGACACATTCTCCAAGAACCTTCTTTCTTCAGAACCATGACTATAGGAGAAGAGTAAGGGCTCGTACTAGGGTGGATAACCCCTACATTAAGGAGTTCCTAGACCATTTTCTCAATTTCATTTTTTTTTGAAAAGGGGTGGGGATACAGACAGATATTGGGAGGAAGGCTTCCGGGTACAAGGGGAATGGAATGATCATGAAAAACGTAGGAAGGAGGGAGTCCTTGGGGAGTGGAAAATACCATTTGATGTTTAGAAATGAGGGCTTGGAGGTTTTGCGGCACCGGGGGTGTCTCTGTTGCTTGTATGGCATGGAGTTGGGCAATGACACCAGAATGACCTTTTTTGAGCATATTGTCCATGCGATGGGAACTAATGACCTTAGGTGAACCAATAGGGATGCCTTGGAATTTATATTGGTGGCCTTTCTGGTCGAATTTCATGGTTAATTCCTTAAAATCCATGAGAATGGGACCCAAAGTCCTTAACCAGTATGCACCCAACACGATGTCAGAACCGACCATGTCGATAGCAAACATATGGGATTTTAGGTGGTAGTCATCGATTTGGAGACCCACATTTTCACAACGCCCTCCACATTTCATGGAACCACCATTGGCAATCATGATTTGGAATTTTTTTACACCATGGATGTAGCAATGATTTTCTTGGGTAATGCGACGATGAATAAAATTATGAGTGCTTCCACTATCAACCAGAATGATGACCTTCTGATGCTTTATGTGACCGATTAACTTGAGGGTTTAGGGAGAAGAGAAACCAGTGAGAGCATTGAGGGAAATGACCGGTTCCACTTCGGGAGGGTCTGAGGGAGGGGTTATGTCAGTGATTTCATGTCACTCAGACACAAGGGGAGTTTCAACATCCACTTCCAAAATATCCTCAAATATGGCCATAAAAATATTTTGTTCCTTACACTTGTGGCCTGGGAAATATTTGTCATCACAATTATAACAAAGTCCGTTGAGTTGGTGTTCAACCATTTTAGCCCTGGTCAATTTTAGGATCTTTAATGGAGCAGAGGGAGTAGTGGGATTTACGGGTTTAGGGCGAGGGATAAATGAAGGTTTTCGGTTTTGAGAGGATACAACCTGTTGTTCTTATTTATCTCTTTTAGTAGCCTCCACCCAACTCGAAGGTCGAGCCATGAGGACATGGGCCCGAATCTCATCCTTGAGGCCACTGATAAAACACTCTCAAAAGAAAGCATCATTCATGCCCTTTGTTCGAAAAGCTAGGCACTCAAAGGCAACTATGAAGTCTTCTACTATTCTTGATTGTTTCAACTTTGTCAAAAAACCCAAATGGTTGGTGTCAGTGTCAAAGAGTTCATAAAGCTCAGTCACAAATTGGGTCCAAGCAATATACCCTTGATGATAAGTTTTTCTCCATTGCCACCATTGCCAACGTTCTTGATCTAGATGGAGAACACCATACTAGAGTTTGGCCAAGTCATATGTAATGCCGTATAAAGATAAATAATGTTCCATTTGGGTTACCCAACCAATGGGGTCCGAGCCATCAAATTTGGTCACATCCACTTGCGGAAGGCGTAGGTCACATTGAAAGTGATGGTACTAGAAGGTATGGGAATGGGAGGAATTTTTACCTTCAGTATTTGGAGGTGCGTCAGGGAAAGAGTCATCTGTAGGGATGTTTAGTTTGGTGCAGAGTGATGCAAAGACAGATTCAAGCTGGGGGGTTAGTTCTTGTTTGACTTCCTACATTGAGGATTGCATGGTTGTATTTATGGTTGTATCGATGGAGGAAACATTGGCACTGAGTTGTTTCACTTCTTTTTGTTTCTCGAGGATACCATATTGCAAGGTGTTGAAGTGAGCTTCCAGGTCTTGGCTACGGGTATGGGCCATGAGGATGGGTGAACTGAAAAGGGGCGGGCGGGGTCAAATTTTTTTCCAAAAAATTATTTGGATGAATGTGATAAGGGAGAAGAGATGAATCCAATGGAATAGGTCTCAAATAATGGTGAAAATTTTTCTAGACTCCGGTCTGAAGAATAATGCAGCAATGAAATCCCCAAATGCTTAACCACTAAGAAAGGTGTAGTGATTTGGCAACCCGAACATAGTTGCATGGCAACAAATCTTGTCTATTTTAATTTGTTTATGTTTCTGTCCCCCAAGGGTTAGGTATTAAAGGGTTCTACAAACAAGGGTTTTCCCTGTGCTATAGCTCTCTGATATATGTGTGGGGTCCAACAATAGTACTTGGACCAATATCTCAGGGCACTAACTAAGGAGGATAGACAGTACCCTTAGTCGTACTACTTGACTACCCAGGTACTAGAGAGTATCTTCCTGAGTGTTGTCCTTGGTGGCACTATAACATTCAGGAGGAAGATCGGTTTATCTAAAGAGGGATTTAGAAAATCTAGGCTGATCCATACACAGGTGTTGTTTGATGCGCTACCACTTGAAGGGGTACCAACAGGGGTTACAAGGGTGGCCAACAGATGTGCACTTAAGAACCCCTTGTATTTTCTGCGTGTATGAATCCCTCAACTGTGGGTTTATGTGTGTAATGGCAGATCTTTGTGGCTTAAAGATGCTGGAATACGTCTCTACCGTGAACAAAACAAATTCCCACAATTTCTGCCAAGGAAAGTGCTCTGATACCACTTGTAATATATCAGATATAAAAAGTATGCAGAACATAAATAAAATGCTAGAAATGGAAGAATAACAATAATATAACCAACATAATCTCCACAATAACACAAAAATGATATAAGAACAACAACAAAAATAACACTTTGATTCAAAAATAAATGTTCACGGGCCTCTTCGAATGGGAAACCTTTAGTCGAGCAGCGCTCTGTTACAATAATCTCCAAGCTAGGGTTTTCATACCCTTGACCCTTATTTATACTAAATATGTCTGTCAAGAGAAGAGTCTAGAGGAAGATTCTTCTAGAAGCAAAATCTTCTATTAGGTCTTCTTACATCCTCCTTATTCTATGTTATTGAAAGGCTTTATTAATATTGACCTTTATTACATCCAAATTTATTTCTCTACCTATGTGCGGGTTAGGACCCTAACAGTTTCTCAGACTGATACACTTAAAAGCCACATATCTTCTCAGAGATATCTACCACAATTTGAACAAGTTTTTTTCAGTTCTGAATTTTTACAGTTTCAGCCTATTTTATTTATTAAGTAGAAGTTATTGTTCACTAGATATTTGTTGTTGTTATACGTATCTCTGTGTTATTTTGCTCAGTCTTTTATTCATTTCATTCTTCTCATAAATCTAGATCAATTGTATCAGAGTGGTCTTCTCTTCATTTATTTTTCTTCATGCATGTCCCTGACAAGATCTGGGTAGAAGAAGTAGGGACTCGAACTAATCGATCCTTTGAAAGATCAGTCGTGTCGAGCCCAAAAACAACCCATGGGTGACGAGAAGAAAGATGATGGAGCAGGAGGTCCATTAAAAATATTACTCGAGGAATCCCTTGCATGACAAAGGAACAAAATGATGGACAAATTTGCACATATCCTTCGGTAGCTTCCCATAGGAGACACATCTTCATCAAGCAGCCATGCAACCCCCTTCAAGGTACAAGTAAATTTTTATATTAAATTATTTGAAGGACTGATAGATGCAGATGGTGTAGATAAATGGTTGAATATTCTCAAAGGGTATTTTTTGGTCCACAATTTTTCCGACAGGGAAAATATTACTTTTTCACTCCTCAAGGTTGTCCCCCATGTTAAGGAATGGGGATACTTACTCTGAGCAAAGGGGCATAGAGGAATATGAAATATTTTCGGTCGCCCCTACATGGGATTCCTTCAAGGATTCCATTAAAGAACAATACTATGATGTTGGAAGCTACGAGGATTAGTACACAAGATGGGCCACGCTGCGTTAGGAAAGGGACCAAACAATACCAGATTTCACCAATATTTTCCATAGCCTGCACACCAAATTGGGTATCAAAGACTCTGAATGCCATCTAGTGCTCAAATACCATGGTTGTCTACATAAATACATTCAACACGGAATGGAGTTTCTGAACATCACATATTTAGGTGTGAATTATAGATATGTTGTCAATATTGAGCATAAATTTAAGCAGAAGAGGTGAGAGTTTGGATCTTCAAACTCCTCACAGTCGAAGCAAGGAAAAGGAAGACCCAACCCACAAAATAAGAGATAGAGAAAATATGGCCACTCTTAGGACAACTAGTCCAATACACAACACAAGAAAGGTAATGAGAAGTCAAAGAAGGACATGAGAAAGTGGTGTGACCATAAAATACCTTGGCACAACACCAAAGAATGTCACTCTAAGAATTCAATGGTGGTTGAGCTGAAAGCTTCCAAGTCAGAGGAAGATTCTGACTCTAAATCAAATCCAGAAGAAGGGAAGAATATTATTGATGTAGAACCAAGCGTCACTATCACTACCACCAAATTCCAACCAAGAGAACTAGAAGAACTAGAGGAAGGGGAATGCCTCTTTCACTCACATATGTGGGTAAAGGGGGCTTCTCTTCATTTCATTGTTGATAGAAGCATACAAAAGAACCTGATCTCAACAGAGGTCATCAAGTGGCTAGACCTGTCGATGACACCACACCCGCAACCCTACACCATTGGATGACTTCACCAAGGAAGATATCTCTGCGTTAGTCAACAATGTCATTTTCCCTATGACATCAAGCCCTTCAAAGGCAAGGTATTGTGTGATTATTTTCCCCTTTAAGTTTGTGATATAATTTTAGGGCGACCATATTTGTGGAAGAGACATGTTGTGTATGAGTCTAGACCCCACAATGTTATTATTACTTTGAGTAGACAATTATACAGGATACCAGAGGTAGCATTGCCTACCGCTATTTCTCTAATCTCTGCTAAGCAATGCAGTAAGTTCATTTCACAGTCTGAGAAGTTATTCTTCTTTGTGATCCATTCTCATAGTAAGAAGAAGGTTTCCACCACATTTGTGGCCTCTACAAAGAGCCTCTCTTTACAGCAGAAGCAAGTGAACAAGATTGTGGAAGAGTACAAATACATCTTCTCCTCACCCACCGGGGTACCGATGGACTTCCAAGTCAAGCATCAAATTGATCTAACCCTTGGTGCACCCCTACCTAATGGACCAGTCTATCGTCGCTCACTGATGGAAAAGAATGAAATCAAGCGTTAGATCCAACAACTTCTTCAAAAGGGGCACATTAGACCCAACTCCTCCCCTTTCAGAAGCTTGATTGTACTGGCGCAGAAGAAAGATGGGACCTAGTAGCTCTACATTGATTACAACACATTAAACAAAATCACAGCCAGGAACTGATATCCAATTCCTCGAATTGATGACCTTCTTGACCAACTCAAGGGGAAAAATTTATTTAGCAATATTGACCTAAATTATGACTACCACCATGTTTCCATCGAACCAACTTATGTATGGAAGAAAATTTTCAAATCTAAAGAAGGTCTATTTGAATTCCTGGTCATGCCCTTTCGCTTAACAAATGCACAAACCACTTTCATGAGGTTGATGGATGGTGTATTAAGACCCTTAAACAAATATTTTGTGGTGCTATATACGGATGACATCCTAATCTTCATCAAAACTTGGGAGGAGCACATGCATCATATTCAATAGGTTTTGAGCACTCTGCGACAACACAAGCTATATGCCAACTTGAAAAAAATCTCCTTTGGCATGAACATGGTCCAATACTTGGCCTACATTGTTAATGAGAATGGGGTACATGTGAATCCATCTAAGATCCAAGTCATCCGTGATTGGCCAACCCCTACCACACTAATCGAGCTTCAGAGCTTCTTGGGACTTGCCAACTTCTACCGACGGTTCGTGTTGGGATTCTCCCATATTGCATGGGCCCTCAACCAAGTTACCAAGGGAGGTGGCAGGGAAACGTTCGCATGGGTGAAGGAGAAACAGTGAGCATTTGATGATCTGAAGCATTACTTGTGCTCAGATCCAATACTCTCCTAACCTGATCTACAACAAAACTTCAAGATTGACATTGATGCATCTGACTATTTTGTAGGCACAATTATCACTCAGCATGGTCATTCGATATCATACCATAGTGAGACACTCTCAGATACCTTCTGGAAGTACCCCACCCATGACAAGGAAATGTATTCCATTATGAAATCATGTCATCAATGGGAACATTACATTCTCAGAAAGGAGACAATCATCTACACTGATCACAATCCTTTGTAGTTCAGACAGACAAAAGGGAAGTTGTAGAACTCTTATCACTGAAACTTTGTCCGCAAATGGTTACAGGAATCCAGCATCTCCAAAGACCTATTAGTTCATCCATAAATGCAATAAAATCACACATGCGCACGATGCATGAATGTGAACACAAAAAACTGCGCACCCCTCAGAATGACGCATTTATTATTGTGGTCGGCCTTCCACCCACTTCTGGTTCAACTTCCAAGTCGATTTGACACCCAAATCTCGGTTGAATCCGACTGGGGGTTTGGTCAAGGAACTAAGGGTTCTTTAAGGGGCCCCTTGTTCACATTAAAGACTGGTTGAATAATGCCTCAAAGCTATTCTATAAAAAGAGGCCATGGGTGCACTACATTTCCAAGGAATTCATTTGTATTGTTATGTTGCCTATATTATTTTGGTGGATCCTCTTTCCTTGTCAAGAGAATACAAGAAACATTTCATTTGAGCTATTCACATCACCTCTTGAGTGAATGAGCTTGGAATTTCTTCACCATTTCCTTCAAGTTTTCTAGTTGTAAGAAGAGCTCAATATTTGGGGGTTCAAGAGCCCTCCCTTGGAGGAAGAGGGTACCCATAAGTCTTCCTTTCTCTTTGGTGTTTTCTTTCCACTAATACAATCCTTTCCATTGGTGGCATGAATGTTGCTTATTTCTTATTTTAATGTCCTTGTGCATTCTAGTTTAATTTCTTTTATTATTATTAGCTTAGTCTTTTGTTTATTCCTTATGCTTGATGTTTCTAACTCTTTAATTCACTGTTATCTTGCCTAGCTAACCCAACTGGTCTTGTAAGCATCCCTATTTTTCTCATTCAGGTGACAACCATAACCATAACCGGCCCAAGCCAACCTGTAAAAAGTCAAATTCAAAGCTGAGATAAGAGAATTTCATCTGAAATTTTCTTCATGGCCATGTAACAGAAAGTGCACAGGTTTTTTGACACACATGCATGTCTTCAATGCACGTGCGCCAAGCCCACTGTATTTCTCAGCGCATTCTGTGCACCTACTCCAGTAGGTCATTTTCAATTCGCACATTGGTGCTCAATGCGCCTATGTCTACTCTGCGACCCGCACATCTGTCCATAAAAATCAAATATTGTAAGGGTTTTTGTGATCTGTTGAAGGCCCATAGCCTTATTAAACTTGATTTCATGCAGATTGTAACATGCACCACACTTATATACCCTCTCCATATGAAGGGATTAGTCAAAACATAGGCACTTAGGGGGTTAAAATCATTATTTCCTTTTTTGCTTTCATTTTTCCATATGGATGGCTTGCTTTGATTAAAGTTTAAGTTGGAATCATTCTATATCACATATAAAAATTGCATTGGTACCAAAAATTGGACATCAATCATTGAGTATTCTCTTCTCTCGCACCATAAAGCGATCTTGAGAATCAAAAAAAGATTAACGGAAAATTTCATCTCCCATAAAAAGACAAAATCTTTAGGAGAGGACAACAACCCCCTCGAGAATCCTCTTGGTTTATTTTTTCAAACACATCTTAGGATTGTAAGGGCCCATACATGCCCACATGCTACAAAGATATGATAGTATTGAAATTTACTTTATTAGATTAAATCACTAGGGAAGTTTAAAGGTTTTGTAATGGGCCCATGCATGCCCACGTGTGCACAATATAGAATAGTTTTGAAGATTTCTTAGATTAAATCACACTAGGGAGTTAAAGGATTGGTAAGGACCCACATGTCCACATGCTAGTTCTCTAGAGACTTTAAAATTATGCAAGCTTATACCAATGAAATTTAGTTAATTAGGTAATCAATACTTGTAAGGACCACACGAAGTCCACATGCAGCAAGGTGACACCTAACTTATTAAAAATTTGGCACACTTTCACTTGTTCACACACAAAGTCACTATTCACTCACATAATTTTCATCTCGAAACGTGGAGATTGAAGTAAGTTTCCTCCAAAGGGATTCTGAAACACCTGACTCTTTTCTTGACGAAACTATCCACTCCCACTTAATTTCAACGAGATTGGTTCACACCCCCAATCTCTCAAACAAACATCTAAATTTTTTCTAAAGAATCACTAATTTTTCCTCCACAGGAGGTGCCAAAAGATTTTTTTTATTCTAGGTAGGATCTCGGGGATAGGCATCCAAATAACTCCCCATTATCTGGCTCTCACATCTTCAAACAATAGAAGTTGTCAAATAGGGATCTTTAAATCCTCCAAGTCAAGTGTTCCTACACCATAAGGCAGGGAGATACCCGTGAAGGGTTGAAGGCCAAGTTACGATTGTTCTGTGCGTCCCCCCTTGAGGCACCGACCTCTTGGACGAGATCCAACTCGTGACCCATTTCTTAGGCCGAAAATCTAAATGTCACACTTTGACCGAGGTACCTAGTGACCAAATTATAGGACATCTAACCAGGTGGAAATTGTGGGATGCAATTGCACCTTGATAGGATTTTGTGTGGCTATTGGGAAATATCACCAGATATTTCGGGATATGCACACTCTACCCCTCATTATAACTAATTACTCCATCCTTCACTAGTTCCTCTTCCGGTGGCTTCGAACCCCACTATTGAGTGCTATTGGAAGGTCTAGTGTTATTTGAGAGGAAGGACGTTACATCTTTTAGGACACGAGCATTTGTTTCTTTATTCCCCCACGCGGAAAAAATCCACCTATCCACATTTCTCTTTCTTTATCATTTGATTTATGTGTGATGTCGTTGTGATTACATGCGATTGTGAAAAATATTTTGAAGGTCCAAGTTATACAAAGTCTCTTGTTCATTAATTTCTCTCATCACCATTTTCACACATCCACTTTGCTAGTTGGACATCATAGGGGACCCACAGAATCCCTGTCATTCCAGATGCTTGCTAAATATCCCTCCTGTTATCACTCCAAGAAACTCTCCTAGGCTGTAAGTCAATGATGCCTGGTAACTTAATCTTTTTGGAAACTATTTTCTCAATAATAGGTGTGGGTTTGGATCAAGATGAATATCTTAACCTCTGGATTGTATTCTCAAGACAATCTTAACTATATCCATGCAACACAAGGCCTTCAAGAGCTATTGTCAGATATGTTTGTATAACAAATGGATAAGAAAACTAGTCAGTTAACCAAAACATACATAAACCATATATATGATGGGTCAACAAACTAGCCAAAGATGCTTGTGATTCTTGCTTAACAATCAAAAGTAAGATGAAAGTTACCATAGGATCATTAAACAAAGACAAAAGAACTAATTCCACTCATAAGCATAGACAAAGATGAAAGAAGGTCTGACAGTAACAAATGAAAGAAGCTTGCAGGCTAATATATTAAAGAAAGTGTCTTTCATACAAAACAGTAGCATATAGAACTCAAAATCCAACCTTTATTTCATCTTCTTTCATTAGATTTATAGCTTTACAATGCAGTTTTGAGATCCTAAAAGCATGGATCAGATATGCTAAAGATAGAAAGTCAAAATTTAGTTTGCAAAAGATAAGGGATGGTCCTAAAAATGAGGTCAAATCCACATTCCGTGGTCTTCAAATCTTCTAGAGTCCCTATGCAGTGAAGAATACCCTTCCAAGGTTGATTGATGACTCTTCCAAGAGATAAAATTTGAATCTGTTGAGGTGTGCAATAACCCTGATTTTCTGCCTTTGAAAAAGGTACAAAAAATGATTGAAACACCTCTTCTTTCCCTTATCCATAAAAAATAGCTATTGGATCTGACTTGATAATTCGACAAATGTCCATTCGAAGAGGTTTCAAACCATTCCAACTAAAAAAATCCCGATCTGGGCAAAAATTTTGTCATTCTTGCAGTGACAAGATTTCGGTGGTTAACACTGGAAAAAATAGGTGCTTTAACTACCAAAAGCACTTCTTTCGGTGGTTAATGAAGGTGAAATTCAAGGCTATTTAACCACCGAAAGTGAAGGTTTTCCATAAATAAACTGCCTTGGGAAAAATCAATTTTCCCAGTCGTGGAATGACCGTTTCACTTGCTCAAATAGTCTATTGACAACTAGACATCCTAAGATTTCCAACGGTACTTTAAGATATGAATTTGGAGCTCGGGAAGGTAGTCAAAAGTTCTCTGGAAGATTAGGCATCATTCTTCAAAAAATTGCTAGTGCGTTTGATCGCTAACATCTGGCTCCAACTGGGATGGAGACCTCCCTGTGAGGTCTTCAAGAACCTGACATACCTTGTGCCTTTAGTATTGGGCATGGAGTCATTCAACTTAATGTATCATCTGGCTATTCTCCAAATTTTGTTGTTATCTTTCACAATCTTCTTTATCTGTAACATGTCTGCTTCAAACTCCCCTGGAAATGTTATTTGCACATCGACATAGCATCTGTTGTGACAATCTCTTTATTGAGAAGAGAGGTGTTGGACATAGGTAGGATGGTTAGATCTGTAACCATGGTTTTGAAAATTTTAGAATAACTTCAACCTTGAAATGAGAGCATTGTAGGCAGCTTTAGGTCTTTGAATTTTCATTTTCCAGTAGCTTCAGATACAAAAAATTTGTCTTGATATGCCCACACAAACTCAGTAGATACGACATCCTTATTGTTGTTACTAGGCAGGTGCCAGACAACACAGTAAGGGCCCTCTGAAAGCTCACGCTTGTGATATACTGCATATTTTTCGTTTCCATCCCTCCACCACTCTGTGGAACGTTGTTCAGTTACAACAAGCCTTTCATCATTCGCCTCCACCCATATGGTTGAAGCACTAACCCCAAGTAACTCAATGGTAACCACATAATCAGAGCCAGATTCAGTAACATCCATACGAGGTGACCATTCATTAAAATTATTAATATGTTCTCTGGTCAAATTCCCCCCTACTAGACTCACCGGAGTAGTATTGTTTCCTTTATTACTGCCAAGAATGGGTTTTGCAAACAAAGGTGATCGTGCTACTGTTGATTGCATATTTTGTTGCGATTGTTGTGGGATCGCAAGAGACTCAACTAAACCCTGTTGGAATTAAACTACCTTACTGAACATGGATTTTGTTGCGCCATTACAACTCATGGGCAAAGGACCTCTCCCTTCCTTGTGGGCCTCTATCATTAATATTATAGAAGTGCTATCTTAAATAGAAAAATGTCACCAACAGATTTTCTCTATCTACTAGGAAATAAAAATTAAAAATAATGCAAAAAATATGATACAGATAAAATATTTCAAGCCCTCTGTCTCCATCAAATCTTTCATTTACAACTAACTTCATTTCCTCCTGAAATTTGCCGAGTCTTCTACCTGAAAATGTCTTCCTGAAAATATGGAATATCTCATGATATCTCCAATCTGATAGAAGGTGTCTTTGAAGGCTGGAAATTGATTGTTTCTATTGATGTTCTACCACCTGTCTTCTTATATTCGACTATCTTCAATCATTTTAATTTCCATTGATTATGTGCCTGAAAATTTGGGATATATACTTGATTGTTCCCAGATCTTATGGCTTCAAGTCTAGAAGAGATTGAATTGAATTTCCCAAGCTACTAAGTGACCTGCTACAACACTTTGATTCGACTAATGACGATTTATCATCATAACCAGCGACCAAAAGTGAAATTTCAAAAGGCCTTACTCCACCGGATTGGGTAAATTCATGCATCATATTTTCTATCTCCCCTATGATTTGTGTAATGAGAATTGGTTCTTTGCGTAACATACAATATTGTTGTGCTTGCTTTGTTTCCAAGGGATATTTGACCATATCCAACCACCACTCGAGCATAATCAATCTAAAATGATTCATATTGAAGCCTTTCTTCAAGTTTCAGATAGATTTTTCCTCCTGTGTTCTACCCACTGGTTTTAGCTCTCTACCCCTGTCATCCAATGTTTAGTTTTTATGTTTTACCACAACATTGGAGTTCAGCTAGCTTCAATCTTATCCAAACAATCTCGAGCAATCACAAGATGATCTCTAACAGAACGACCTTCTACTGTGATGTGCTTCCATGTCTGATTTTTGTCGATGGCTGATACACTACCCTGCGTGAATGAGTCTCGGATATTGAGTTGTGTGGACGTTACCTTAACACCTTCCATTTCACTGTGAGGGTCTAAACTCGAATGTTAACCTTTACTTGACACCATAACCCTTCT
This sequence comes from Picea sitchensis, assembly GCA_010110895.2. NCBI lineage: Eukaryota > Viridiplantae > Streptophyta > Pinopsida > Pinales > Pinaceae > Picea > Picea sitchensis. The sequence continues at coordinate 160,383 of SNQJ01S0031045.1, read as the reverse complement.
GTAAAAATAGGCGCTAAAGATTCTTTAGTAATCTGTTGATGCCTTCTCTATATGCTACAATCCTTCTCATATATATGCACTAAGTAGGCTCATTCCTCCATATGACTCGATGCCCAGCTGTGATACATTTGTATTATTGACATATAAAACATAAGGATACCTTACTCCCCGTAGCTTGATCTTATGCTTCTGTGCTCTCCACATTACAAAACATATTCAACACCCATGCACTGAGATTATGTCTCTAAGGTTTGACAACAATCTATCTTCAGACGTGCTTGCATATTAGTGAAATGATGTTGACAACTACCATATATACAACTTTACACTCACATGAAACTCAAACTCATTTATGGAAGCTTGGCGAGATCTATTAGTCATTGAATTTGATTAGCTTTGGACTCATGCATTTCTTCCTGATCAGCACATGAATTACATCCCTCATGAAATGAATGATCATTCCATAAACACTCATATGTGCCAACATTTTGATAATTAAATTGATATGTTGTGGCAACTGTATCTTCGTGAGCTTTGATACTTGACACTAAACTTTGATTTGATTATATGACTAACCTATGTACGTTTTGTAACTGTGTATGTCATATGAAACTGGAGCAATGTGAAGCTCGAGCTTAGCCTTAAATCTCAAATTCTAAAGCACATAGAAAACCATTTAACTTGCTGACATTTTTTACCTCATAAATGCAGTTCTGCATTAATAGGCCTCTAAAATCAATGCCTTTTAGAAAAATAAAATTAATAAGCACATTTATGTGCCAACATAGGCTCCTTCTGGGAATGGCATGCTCCCTGTGAGCTACCAAGAACAAGAACATATGTATCTTAACTTGAAAAACCATGCAACCTGCTCAACAGTCATCCACAATGTTTTTGTGTCTAGTCCATTGGGATATGGAGTCTCAAATACTTCACTGGATCTCTGCAATCTGTCCACAAATTTTCAAATATAAACCTGCTAGTAATTCCTTGCATTCATTGGGTTATGAAGTCTGAAAATCTGATTTCAAAACTTGATTTCAAAACTTGATTCAAATCCCGCAACTCTGCTCTTCATTTGCAGCCAAACCACCCCTGCCAATAATGCTTTATATCTATTGGGAATGAAGTCTTTTTTTCAATACTGAAACCAACTACTAAATGCAAACCTCACACATACAAACTTGAAATGCTCAACCATGAGGTTATTCATCTAGGCTATCCTACTCTAACAGCTGCAAATAATTGTTTCAGGTATATACAAATTTCCATAAAAATAATTCAAGCAGCAAATTGTTTGACCCATCTTTATGTATACAACAAAGAACATGGAAGGAGAACAAAATATACCACAAGAGAACTAAAACCGACTCATGTTCACTGCTGCAAACCATGATGCCAAAATCTGTAATATATGACATTACTAAAAACCGTGAGTCCATCCATATAGCAATTGGATCATGAAATTCATGTATGACTGTACCTTGTTGTTTAAATTCAAAGGACTGCTTTTCCTCATCGCTGATCTTATGAAATGGCTGATCATGAATGTCATTTCCAAATGCTGTAAACTCATGTATTGATTGCTCAACAACTGATTCCAAATAATTAGCAACAGGGTCATAAAGGTCATAAAGAAAAACCTCTTTGAATTGATGATCTATCTTACTGTGTCACAGTTGTTGATTTCTTTCACTGATCTCAATGCTGAATGTAAACTGTTCTTCTTCGATCAAAGAAACATGCATGATGTATTGCTGATCTAAACCTTTCTGCTCATCATCTTCCTTTTCATGTATGCTACAATTTCCCTTTGTCTGCAAATCTAAAGGCTGAAGACTGTTCTCAGTATTTGCTACAGATTCAACTCTGTCACATGCTAAAATAAAAATTTGTTTATCATTTTTCAATTTTTCAAATGGGACAATCTGATCTTCATGGCAATTTAAGATAGTAAATTCATTTGGTATAGTGTCAAAAACATCTATACTATGGATTCCATAGTGAAGATCATCAATGTCTCGATCACAATGAGAGGTATCCCTTATAATAGTATACTCTTCATGACTATCTGAATCTTTAGTCAATAAATGAAATTCATGACAACATTCAGGAGATAAAAGATCAGTTGAAAATATTTCTTTGCAAAACAAATGAAAGGTAGCATGAAAATCTGCCAAAGAGCTGATACTGGCAACCGGAAGTGACCAATACCAATCATGAGCGATCTCCTCTAAATAAAACTCGAAGAGCTTGATCTGAACATCCTCATGCACAATTTCAAGCCAGTGAATAAAGTCATGAAAATTCAACAAGTATTCAACTGGCACTTCCCACTCTTCTCCTCGAAATCTGGGAATACTTCTTTCCCATTCATTTCTAGTAGGTACTGCATTAGGGAAACCAACAATATTTGAAAAATCACAGAAGGCATACCTCTTTGCTACGATTTTGTTCATGTCATACCAGTGGAGTCACCAACAGATCCATCCTTCATGGATTCGCCAGATAGATGATTACAACCAATTGATGTCCAGAATTTGTCTATCATCAAAGCTGGATCTATGTCGTCTCCCAAGGAAGCTGAGCTTCGATCTCCTCTCCCTGACAATGGCGCCAATTTGTTATCAATCCAGGAAACTCTCCTAGGTTGTAAGTCAGAGATGCCTGGTAACTTAATATTTTTGGAAACAATTTTCTCAATAATAGGTGTGGGTTTGGATCAAGATGAATATCTTAACCTCTAGATTGTATTCTCAAGACAATCTTAACTATATTCATGAAACACAAGGCCTTCAAGAGCTATTTTCATATAGGTTTGTATAACAAATGGATAAGAAAACTAATCAGTTAACCAAAACATACATAAACCATATATATGATGGGTCAACAAACTAGCCAAATATGCTTTTGATTCTTGCTTAACAATCAAAAGTAAGCTGGCAGTTACCATAGGATCATTAAACAGAGACAAAAGAACTAATTCCACTCATAAGCATAGACAAAGATGAAAGAAGGTCTGACAGTAACAAATGAAAGAAGATTGCAGGTTGATATATTAAAGAAAGTGTCTTTCATACAAAACAGTAGCATATAGAACTCAAAATCCAACCTTTAGTTCATCTTGTATCTTTATCTTTATAGCTTTACAATGCAGTTTTGAGATCCTAAAAGCATGGATCAGATATGCTAAAGATAGAAAGTCAAAATTCAGTTTGCAAAAGATAAGGGATGGTCTTAAAAATGATGTCAAATCCACTTTCCATGGTATTCAAATCTTCTAGAGTCCCTATGCAGTGCAAAATAGCCTTCCAAGGCTAATTGATGACTCTTCCAAGAGATAAAATTCGAATTTGTTGAGGTGTGAAAAAACCCTAGTTTTCTGCCTTTGAAAAAGGTACCAAAAATGATTGAAACACCTCTTCTTTCCCTTATCCATCAAAAATAGCTATTGGATCTGACTTGATAATTCAACAAATGTCCATTCGAAGAGGTTTCAAACCATTCCAACTCAAAAAATCATGATCTAGGCAAAAATTCGGTCATTCTCGCAGTGACAGGCTTTCGGTGGTTAACACTGGAAAAACTGGGTTCTTTAACTACTGAAATCTCTTCTTTCGGTGGTTAATGAAGGTGAAATTCAGGGCTAGTTAACCACCGAAAGTGAAGGTTTTCCAGAAATAAAATGCCTTGGGAAAAATCAATTTTCCTAGTCGTGGAAAGACCGTTTCACACACTCAAATAGTCGATTGACAACTAGACATCCTAAGATTTCCAACTGTAATTTTAGATATGAATTTGGAGCTCAGGAAGGTAGTCAAAAGTTCCCTGCAAGATTAGGCATCATTCTTCAAAAAATTGCTAGTGCGTTTGATCGCTAACACCTCCCATTCTAGGGGGAGTTCCTACTCTTGCTAACTCATCAACTCCACCTTCTCACACTCTTGTGAGTGATACTATCTTAGGATCCACTTTTCTCGGTTTCAATTTACTTGGGTCCACTTCCCAAGATCAACCATCCACCCACTCTCCTGTACAAGGAAGCGGGGGGCACAATTCTTTCCCAAGATAAAGTACAACCCCACATAGCCCCCTTCATGGGTCAGGGACACACACCACTCACACCATGGCCAGAACAAACCCTCTTTTGGGGTCAAGCATGGAAAACATTCCCACCATGGTTGGAACTAATCCTCCACCACATCCCTATATGCCATACTTGGCTTCCCTCAACATACTGGATCTGGATAAACTCACTAATGATCCCATGTTGCATGACCCCACATGGCCTGCAATGCCTACCAAATTACCTTCAGACATCCCCAAGTTTGAAGGAAAATCCAGAGACGCCCCAAACAACCATATCATGACCTTCCACTTATGGTTCTCTTCAAACAACATCATGGACGAATCTGTCTGATTAAGAATATTTCAACGAACACTCACTTTCCCATCAGCCAAGTGGTATGTAGAAGAAAAATCTGGGTCCCATACGACCTTTGAATCTTGGCCAAAGCATTTTTGACCTTCTTTCAACTACCAATCTGTCATGACAATGGTCTCAAACTATTCTTAGAGTTTAAGAAAACCTCCACTACACACATCACTGACCACATTCACGAATGGCATCGATGACATAGTCTATGAAAAGTATAAGCCATCAAGCAACAATGCCTTAATTGCTTTCTCAAATCCCTTGTGTCCCTCCTTTCGAAAGAAGTGGTCGCCACCTTCCCTTAGTCTGAAGAAGAATCCATCAGTAAGGCCCAACAGTTCGATCTCATTTACTCACAGTCAGGATACTTATATACGGTATTACCTGACACCCCGAGACCCATGCCATTTGGCCAGGACAAACTTGGGATGTCTCACTCCCCGAATGGATTGATTGGTACCATGACACACCACAATCCATACCCCCCACAGCCAACTACATATGGTACACCTCCATATCCACCGATATATGAAGGAAATCCTTACTATCCCCCTCCCCCTTATCAACATACATACCATGTTGCCCTTCCTCCACTCGTAAGTGGACCTCCGTCAGCACTCATGATGTGCCCAGTTGTTCAAACTAGTTCCATAAATTCCTCTACCTCTTCTTACACCCTAAGCACTAGTGAAAGTTCCACACCTTTCTATGTACCCTACGGATCATTACCACAACATAAACCGTACTTCCCATTTCCTGGTCCTCCCCAGCCCATTGCTTCCCCACAAGGACAACCACATGCTGGGGTTAATTTTGTTCATCCCTCTCCCATTCATCAATATCAAAATTGTGAACAACTGAATATGGAAAATCCGACCCATCATTCGAACAATGCCAAAAAGAAAGGAAAACACTGAAACAATAATAATCCAGGACCAGGAGGGAACCAAAACCACCCCAACAGAACCAAATTGTCGGGGGCAACTAGAGTCAAGGGAACCAGAACCCCCAAGGGGGTAATAACAACAAACACCAAGGGAAGAATAACAACAATCTTAGGAAAAACTTCCCTTGTTCCCTTTGCGGAGAGTATGGCCACTATACTCACCATTGCCCCCAAATAACGGATTTTAAACAGATGAACGAATATGGAAATGGACCATGTCCCCTAGCACCGCCTGCACCCCAACAGGCCCCATAAAAGTATGTACAACAACCACCCCCTGTCGTACTACAAAACCCCATCCCCCACCAAGGGGTGATGAACACTCAACAGGAGATACATCCTACCCCACCCCAGATGGGACAGTATCCAAATCCTAGAAACCCTGAGGATTGCACTATCCTCCTCACTAGTGAAGAGGAAGTTCTTCTACAAACACGTAGTCGTCAAGACAACTCCCCCCCTGAATCTTCTCCCACCACCTTGAAAGAACCCCCAGTCACAATTGGACCACATTTGATGATTCCGTGCCCTAATACGGAAACACCCCTTCGTATTCCTCGCATTCCATTGCGAAGGAATGTCAACAACCCTCAGGCTAGGGTGGCTCACAATTACAGTATGGCACAATATCCTGCCGCCATGTCAGTCTTACAAGTACTTAAAACTTGTCCCACTCAATGGAATTCATTAATTTCCTCCTTGGGGGAAATTGACCCTATCGATACCTGACTCATCACATTTGATCTCGATAGTAGAGAACCTCACCTCCCCTATCTTGTCTCTTTTCAAATACCAGTTAAAATCTAGAACATCACAATCCATCGATGCATCATTGATGAAGGTGCATCTACATGCATCATGTCGAAATCCGTATGGAAGAAACTTGGCTCCCCTGAACTTATACCATCTTCCATTACCTTAAGAGATTATGACAGATGACCATATTATCTCGAAGGGCTCTTCCAAAATGTCCCTGTCTAACTTGGGGTAAAAACCATTCTTATTGACATTGAGGTTATCAATGCCCCACTCGATTACAATATATTGTTCGGTCATAGCTACATGTATGCTATGAAGGCAACTGTCTCTTCTGTGTTTCACACCATGATGTTCCCGCACAATGAGAAGATTGTCATTATCTACCAAGTGTCACATTACGAGCCCAATCCTTCCTCCAACATCGATAATATCCTACCCTTGGTTCACACTAATCCCGAAGCCTACCCACTCATCAAAATGGGTCCCAAAATTTTTAAGGAAATATTCTTGCTAGGGACATACCATGGAGCACCCCCACTCATACATCCCTCAACACAAGTATGTGTCATCTTATCCAACATAACATAAACTAGAGATACCCTTCCTCCCACAGAGACTTCATTACTATCTGGTGTCCCATTAGTCACTGAGCTCCTCCCTCAGGAATCCTTTGAGAACTCTCCAGCTCCCCCTGTTCTTGATTATACCCTCCCACAGGGCCAGATTCTAGTTTGGGAAACAGTCCCCCAAGCCATTACCCAAATCTCCTTCTTTTACCCCCTGTCGGGTGTATAATATTTCCAAGTAGCCACAATGCTTACCCTTCCCAATATGGTGTTGGAAATTCCTGTATGGTATCTACATCCACCTGAGATAGTCCCTCAACCATCCCTCCTTCCCCAAAAATAAGGAATCTCGATCCAGATTCCAATATTTACCCCCACCATCCCACCCACACCTCCACTCCCTAACACCCCTGCTACAGCTGGGGGCAGACGGAAGAAGAAAGAGCCTGTTGCTCCACTTCCACCACACATTCAGCCTCCTTGTGCACTATGCAAGAAATATGGACACCCCACCAATAAGTGCCCTTATCTCCCTGAGCTACGCAATTTAATTCAACTCCCGCGGGCACCGACACCACTCGTCACTCCCCCCAGTGCTACCTCCACATCCCTTAACACATGTAGCAAAGGGTTTTCAACTAAATTCACATGTGCCATCTATTCTGAGTATGGCCATTACACCCACCATTGCCCGACGTTACCTCAATTTTGACACACACTAATGGCAGTCCGCCAGAGCTTCCAACAAAAACCTCTTTCATCTGCATCATCTCCCACACATGTCAATGACATACACTATGTCACGACCTCTATCATTGAATGTATGCAATGCCCTTGCTCTCTTTGTGAATCACTTGACCACTTCACATATCAGTGTCCTACAATCATTGAGTATCAACATCGTCAATTGGCCCTTATTCCCAATCCTACCATTACCCCACATCTGGTAACCCTAATAATTATTCCTACTCCCTCTCCCGATATTGTTTATATATTATCCCCCGATCCTGAGGGACTTCCCACTCCTCCATGGTTCATCGATAGTCTAGAGGAGGATTTTCCCCCAATTCTCCAGTTCATTTCTCCATGGAAATTTTACGCCCGACCACCATTTTCAACCCACAATATCGTGATATTTGGTTTATGTCAAGTGAACCATCACAACCTCCTTGCATTACCCCCTCTACATCATCACCACCAACAAACAACCACACAGTGACAATCACCAATTATCTTCCCCTGGATCCACTATATTCTCAACAGTTCCACTGCGATGAAGACATCCTTGATGAATTAACTACCCCTGATTTCCCATGGGATGTGCTCCACCATAGAGTGCTCTTTCTTTCACAGAAATCCATCACGCCTCCTAACCAAAACCCCATTTACGCAGTCAAAACCAAATATTTTCTTCCATAAAGGCATATAGATTGGTTCAATAACCCTATCCCTGCCCTCGACGCTTTTGAGGAAGGCAATATGGCCAATATTTCCCCCACCATCAAAATCGATATTTCCATCAAACTTAGAGTCATAGAGGAAATCACCATTGGCGCCACATGCTCTCCTGAATAAATTACAGCTACAAAGATTTCTTCCAGGAATACTGGGACATTTGTTCTTGGTCATACACAGAGATGTCTGGCCTTGATCCCTCTATTTTCAAACATCATATAGACACATGGCCTGATATTACCCCTATACGACAAAAGAAATGTCCATTACACTCGTCCAAAGCAGCGGTCGTTAAAGACGAAATTGACAAATTGCGTGTTGCAGGGTTCATATACCCCATCGCATATACATCATGGGTCTCCAACCTCGTCTCCGTTAACAAAAAGCAAGGCAATATCCGTGTCTGTATGGATTTTCGTGATCTTAATCACGCTTGTCCCAAAGACACTTTTCCAACACCCTTCATCGACCAAATTATCGATGATTGTGCCGACCATGAGGCTTTTTCCTTCGTGGGCAGTTTCTATGGCTACAACCAAATTCATATCCACTCAGTCGATCAATACAAAACCGCATTCAATACCCCTTGGGGTAACTTTGCATATCGTGTCATGCCTTTTGGCCTCAAGAATGCTGGAGCCACTTTTCAACGTGCCATGACATACATTTTCCATGATTTGGCTCCAATCATTCTAGCCTACTTGGACGATCTCACCGCTTGATCCTAGAAATGCACTCAACACCTTGATGACTTATGCATTGTCTTCCAAAGGTGTCATCAATACAATATCCACTTGAACACCCTTAAGTGCGTATTTTACGTCACCAACGACCGCCTCCTTGGGTTCATCGTTTCCCAACATGGCATCACAGTGGACCCCCTCAAGGTCCAAGCCATCACGAAAATTTTCCTACCACAGAATTTACGCCAAATGAAGACCTTATAAGGCAAAGATAGCTTTCTACGATTCTTTGTCCTAGATTACACCACTCATGCACATGGCTTCCTTCGCTTTCTATGACACGAGATCCCATTTCAATGGGATGAACATGCCCAGTCCAATTTTGACGACCTCAAAGGGGCACTCTCCAACGCCCCGTTGATTAGTCCACTCGACTATGACCATGACTATATCCTCTACTTATCAGCATCAATCATTTTAGTAGTAGGAGTTCTCGTCCAATCAGGGGATGACAACCGTGAGCATGTCATTTACTACATTAGTAAGAATATTTTAGGACCACCCTTGAAATGTAATAACGAAGAGAAACTCACCCTTGCAGTTGTCCTCGAAGTTCAGAAGCTACACCATTACATTCTTCTTCGAACTACCAAGTTCGTAGCAGATTTCAACCCAATGAAATACTTTCTCAGTCACTAACAAATTAATGGAAAATTTGCCCGATGGATCGTCATCCTTCAGGAGTACGACCTCGAATTTTCAACACCCAAAAGAAAGAAATCCCTCATCCTAGATGAATTCATTATGACATTTCCTTCCGATACTACTAGCTCTTTCGTCAATACCGACTTCCCTGACAAACATCTATTTTTCATCCCCTCAGATGATCCTTGGTACGACGATCTCCTCATCTACCTCCAAACACAAAAGTTTGTCTATCACCTTTCCCGATATGATCGTCGAGGTATTCGACACCAGGCCCCCTGCTACCTCCTTATCGATGATATCTTATATTGTCGATGGTTCGACACCATACTTCATCGATGTTTGATCATCGATGAAGCTGATAGAGTCTTGAATGGATGCCACAACGGCACACGCGGTGGCCACCTCTACAGGATGTCCAATGCCCAAAAAATCATTTGATCCAGCCACTTTTGGCCCACATTGTTTCACGATTGCATCCACATTGTGAAGAGTTGTGACAAATGTCAGCTATATGCCAACAAAGCAAGGGCACCACTCGCTCTTCTCCATCCAATCATTACTGTTGGCCCATTTTGCAAATGGGGCATAGATTTCATGACTTGCAACCCTCCATATAGCAATGGACACAAATACATCATTGTTGCAGTCGATTACTTCACCAAATGGGTTGAATCCATGCCTACCTTCAACAACACCACTGACACTGCAAAGCATTTTTTCTTTAACCACGTCATCTCCCGCTTTGGAGTACCACTCCAACTAGTCTCTAATCACAGGAAACATTTCAAGAATGATATTTTCATCAAACTCTCATCCAGGTTAGGCTTCTCCCGTGAGTTCACCTCCCCATACTACCCTCATTCCAATGGATAGGTAGAGGCGGTCAACAAGGTCCTCAAAACCATGTTGCAGCGCACGATTAACAAACATAAGACCAATTGGCACCATATGTTGTTTTCCACGCTATGGTATTATCGCACGGCAGTCAAAACTACCACTAGTTTCACACCATTTCATCTTGTCCATGGGGTCAAGGCTACTCTCCCCATTGAGTGAGAAATTCCCACCTTACACACCGCTATTGAGATATTACGTAACACTGCTCCAATGGAACAATGTTTGTTGAACTTAGAGTCACTGGATGAAGACTGCTGGTGTTCATTACAGAATAATGAGGAAGCCAAAAAATGGTCAAAGGCCACCTTTGATTGCCATGTCAACCTTTGATCGTTCAACAAAGGTGACCTTGTCCTTGCTTACGATATCGCCCACGATACCTTCGACCATGGCAAGTTTGAATCATTATGGTATGTACCTTACATCATCCAAAATTTCCTCACTAAAGGCACATACATCCTAGCCTCTCCAGAAGGCCACCCCCTCAAAGAACCCATCAACAAGTTGTACTTAAATAAATTTTACGCCTGAGCGTAGCCATTCTACACTAGGATTTTTCTTTTTGTACGCTTTTTGTGGAAGTTTCCAGTCTTCTTTTTCCATGACTTGCATCTAATCTACCATTTTTTATATTGATAGATGCCTCCTCCATCGGCCTACCACATCGATTACGTTGATGAAGCTAGCCGGTGGACACATAATCTCACTTGGGCCGCTTGGGCCCTCTTTTCCCCCTCACATGAACTGCTCCACTCTAGTGGCATATGTTTGGGCTCAACAACCAACAACCAAGCAGAATACACAACCGTCATTGGCCTCCTCGCCGAGGCTAGTCATCGCCATATTCAACACCTTAGCATTTTACTAGATTCCCAACTCGTCGTCCTTCAGCTCAACAATGTGTATCGTGTCCACGATCCTTGCCTCTTTCGCAAATACCTGGAAGTTAGACTTATATCTCGACATTTTGATTAGATCAAATTTACATATATTCCAAGATAATTCAATCAAATAACATATAATATGGATAACCTAGTGTTAGATTGGCATTTATGACATCATGATACCTTTACACATTCATAAACCATCATAAGTCTGTCACAGCATATAGATCAGACATCATAAAAAGCACTAAAAAAAATCAGCACATGTGAAAATCACGAAGATCTCAAAATATATATCCATCTATATATATATTGGTCAATGTGGCATCAATGTTTACAAAAAAGCATACATATACAACATCCATAGCTCGGTGAACCACCTCACCCCTATATAGATACAAAACTGGTGTCACCACACCATATACAAAATGGGCTCGCAAGCCTATATAAATACAAAAATACATATATAGAGGCCCTCATGGCACCTCTAGAGAACAACCACCTAGTCCTCTCTCTGGAGGAGGTACCCCACCAACTATCGGTCCCTCAAGCCCTGGGGGAAACTGGCCAGTCATCACCGACCCCCCTACAGTTTCTCTTTGGATCAGGGTTCGCAAATCCACCAGAAGACCAATACACTGCTCCAGGACCCCCTCATCTTGGATACACACCCACATACCCTCAAGTACTCCCTGTAGTACCACATCTAATCGACGAAGAAAATATAAAAACTCTCCCTCGATCCTTCCCGGAGGAGCACTCGAAGGGCCTGCACCAGGGTCATCGTAACAACGTCTCATGGATGCTCTTTCATCCTGAAAGGGCCTCACCCTAGCATCCTCCCGTCATCATCTCTCCCCTGCCCGCAACTCTCCCTGCGATGGTCGCACAGGCCTCTGTTGAGTCGACGCTCTAACCAACTCAACCTCATGCCTGCAAGGTCCCACATATGCACACACAACAAAAAAATGATAGAATCAACATCCATCTATACATAACAAACATGCTATATTACCTAAATATCAAAACATCAAATATAACATCATACCTATGTGGTCGAACACCTCTCCCGGGGATAGTACCATATCCAGATCATCCCAGAAGTCCACCCCAAAATAAGGATATCGAAGTATGATCTGTGGCATCTGACACCACACCTATGCAACCTCGGCCGAAAAATAGTGGCCACCCTCCCCACCACCATGATGAACCAATATCGTCTCTCACCACCTCAGTCGAGGCTCTCGCAAACCAGGTGACCCTAGAATCACTCTAGGGCACAACATCGACACCCTCTCCAAGAACCACACTACCAAGATGGACCCAAAGGAAAACTCCCCCAAGTTAGCAACTCGACACCTGTCAATATTCCCTACCATCTTGGCATGAAACATCAAGCCCCAGGCAAAGTGCTCACCGCTCAATGCCCTCTGCATAATCCTTAGTTGACCCCCACTGATCCACTGATTCACGAGAGACCCATATACTCTCACAATCATCACTGCCACGCAATGATGAATAAGGGCATCCATCGCCCCAATACTCACCACGGAGGCCGACATAAAGCTCTCCCTCGAACAATACCTCTGGGCTAAGACAACCAATTGCCCATCCCCGGGTAACACGGGCTCTGCTGATAATGGGGTTCCCCGAAAAGAGAGACTAGTTAGAAAATATGCATCCTCCACCATACTAAAGGCCACTTTCTCACCCCGCACCATGAAGCAATGTAGATCCAAACTCCACATCGAAATCAAGAACTGCAATAAGTACTCATGTGCCCACACTAGTGAACACTCGAAAAACTTCAACAACCCACAAGATGCCAAAGTGTCCCGAACTGCTTGCTCCTCATCCCTCATTTCCTCCCTCAAGCATGACCAATCCCTCTCTCTCCAATGAATTGACATCATCTAAATGGTCACCTGCATCCACATATACAATACTTGATCAGCAATCACAACCCATAAAAATATCAAAATCTCCACAAAAGATAAGTTTTTACACCCTTCACCTTTTCCTCCATGGTGCGACTATTTTCCCCATAGGAGCACACATATGCGCTCTTGTTCATCCCAAAGTCGTGCACACATGCGCGACTGTCAATGATACGGGAGTGCACACATGTGCCCCTATCACACACACATAGATGCACCTTTTGACACTCCTGTTCGCTAGACAGTTGCGCACACATGCACTACTATAAGGAACACAACCGCACATGCATGCATGCAAATCCAAGTTATAGCCGCACACTCATGCACATGAATCCATTGATCACCCGTGGACTGGGGAAACCACCCTCACAAAATCCCCTTGTACGACCATCCATACAACCTTGCCCATAAAAGAAACCCTAATTCATATGCAGGAGGATACGCCAACTAACCTAAAACTCATTGATCCTGAATTGACTGAATCAATCTCCTGGAATCTCCAAATCTCCTCTAAAATCGCTCGTCCACTTAATCAGACAATAGGTACAAATGAGGTGGCATTGTGGGCCCTATAACTATATATAGTCCCTTTTTCCAAACTTCCAGACTCAATTGCATGAGCTCTGGGTGCTCATTTTTCGATCTGTCTTCAGCCACAGGATCAGTTTCCAACCACCTACACCATTCCACTCCTCGGGCCACTATCCATCATCGACCCCCTGGGGGAATTTTTCCCATATTACACTCAGGTACGCATGCTTACATTCACACATTATTGAATAACTGTTATATGATCTTTTCAGATATTGTTCACATTGGGTATTTAGTTTTCATGTTTGCAAGTACTTGATCATTATACATCAACATTACCCCTTCAGGTATATCATTGACACTGGCATGTAGTATTTCCCTCTTAATATCAAGTTGCATCTCCTAGTCACACCCTCCGATATTTGCCTCTAGGATCCCTATATACAGCTCTGCAGTACTATCACCTCCACTACATTTTGGTACTGTCACTCGGTAGCACTCTCCCCCACATGAGTTGTCCCATTCATAGTCCCCCTTGGAACTTTGACACTCATGTTGTTTTCACCCTTTATGGATGGGAGTCCCAATAGTCTTACGCATCGTTAAGAACCAACCACATACTCCTTCTCCTCATTTTTCTCGCCTGCCCAATGGACTCCCAGGTTACTTCATCATGGTTCTATTTTCGACTGCACCCCCACAGTATCATTAACCATTCATTTCATCCACCGTCAGTTTTCCCATATGAAGATTCTCCTCCATTCACTTTCCTAATACAAAAACTCACTTATGGGGCCCTCACCCTCCAGTTGTTTCCTATGCAACTTGTGCCATCATCTGACCAATCCATATTACATTGGGGCACAAGTTTCTATATATGCACAGTTATCCCAAGTTATTCTTTATTCTTTATTCTTTCAGTAACTGTACAAAACCTTTTTTTCTGCATTTTCCTAGCTTTCTGTTGTTGCCTTTAGCGACCTTCCATTTCCGGCAAAGCAACCCTTTTCTCCCTTGATTGGGGAATTTTTCAATTCCTTCTATCAATGACTTTTTCCAAACCCCTGTTTTGATCTCTGTGTTTGTCTATTTTGTCACACCTCTGGCACAATTTACCCTCGTCTAGTCGTCCCCCTAATGCTAGATTCGGTTTCACAGTTGCTGCCACTTTACCTCTACCCCAACCAAGGGAAGTCTCAAGTCTCACCACTTCTAGATTTTGTCCATGTTACTCTTCAGTTCCTAATTTCATCCAGTGGATTTCACAAAGCCCTCCGCTTCTTGAAGTCGCGTCTCCCTTTCTATCAACATCAACACAGTTTCTAGATAGGTGACGACGCCTTGACTCTCATTAGCTTCAAAATGAGAAGTATCAGATGACACAGAGAGAAACATCATCTCTCTCTATTTTATTTGACCTCCAAAACATTCGACTCCATAACTTTATCATGTTGCGGTGGGTCTTACTTTGCGACTATTGCAGTTGTTTTTATATTTTCCAAAGATCTCTGAACATTGTTAGGCCATCAATGCATGCGAATCAACGACACTTCTTATAGGTGTCATCGCCTCTTTTCAGAATTTTTTCACCTTCAGAATTGTCCTATGATATCATCAAACACGCCCCTAAGGTCATTGCAGTCATCTCCACCAACACATAGCTTCAGTTATTGTATTACACATTTTTGAGTTTCATGACACGAGCATGGGGCATGCTCACCTTGTTTGTACAAAATTTTATTTTTTACACCTTGCAAAAGGTTTGGGTCCTACAGGTTCCCCTCTCCCTCCAATGGGTCACTCTTGACACTCTTTTCATATCTCTTTCTTACAATGGTACTCTTAGTAGAAGAAACATTGATGTAGTTCGACTATACGTATGATCCTAACCTCATACATCAGGGGCATCTATTATCACTGAAATTTTTTCTGCAAATGGTTACAGGAATCCAGCATCTCAAAACACCTATTATTTCATCCATGGACCAAAAATGCATTTGAAAAAGGCCCAAAACTATACAACCATTTATAAAATCAGTATGCGCTAAGACTACACATGAAGTGTGCGCACATGCGCCATCCAAAAATGCAAGAAAAGCGCACATGCACACAATGTGCGAATTTGGAAGCAAAAAACTGTGCACCGCTTAGAATGGTGCATTTATGATTATGGTCGGCCTTCCACCCACTTATGGTTCAACTTCCAAGTCGATTTGACACCCAAATCTCGACTGAATATGACTAGGGGGCTGGTCAAAGACCTAAGGGTGCCCTAAAGGGCCCCTTGTTCACACTAAAGACTAGTTGAATAATGCCTCAAAGCTATGCTATAAAAAGAGGCCATGGGTGCACTGCATTTCCAAGGAATTCATCTGTATTGTTATGCTGCCTATATTCTCTTGGAGGATCCTCTTTACTTGTCAAGATCATACAAGCAACATTTCATTTGAGCTATTCACATCACCTCTTGAGTGAATGAGCATGGGATTTCTTCACCATTTCCTTCAAGTTTTCTAGTTGTAAGAAGAGATCAATCTTTGGGGGTTCAAGAGCCCTCCCTTGGAGGAAGAGGGGATCCATAAGTCTCCCTTTCTCTTTGATGTTTTATTTCCACTAATACAATCCTTTTCATTGGTGGCATGAATTTTGTTTATTTATTGTTTTAATGTCCTTATGCATTCTAGTTTAATTTATTTTATTGTTCTTAGCTTAGTCTTTTGTTTATTCCTTATGTTTTATGTTTCTAACTCTTTAATTCACTGTTCTCTTGCCTAGCTAACCCAACTAGGCTTGTAAGCATCCCTATTTTTCTCATTCAGGTGACAAAAGGGGTGCAACAAGAACGAATGCCATCAAAAGTGGTCCACATACCTGTAGTAGTTCCATCTCAACATCAAGTATAAGACAAGGACCACAAATCATGTCATTGACTACCTCAATCGACCTCCCATGGCTGCTCTCAACACCGTGCTCCATTCCTATGGGAATGAGGCATCAGAGTGGCCCCAACTTTATCAGTGAGATCATGAATTCACCACCACCTATAAGCTCTTGGGTACATGTGCAAATTTCACCGATTTTCACATTCAATATGGAATGTTATGCCATCTGGGCCATATATTTGTTCCTGCAAGCGAGCGTGCAAAGCTAATTTGGGAGGCTCACTATAGTTGGATAGCAGGACATTTTGGCATGGGGAAAATTGTGGTCATTCTATTGAAACATTTTAATTGGCCAAAACTTCGAGAGTATGTCAATTAGTATATCAGATCTTTCAATTCCTATGTCATTTCCAAGACAACCATAAAAAAGAAAGGCTTATACACCCCTCTTCCTACTATCGATAAACCTTGTGAATCCATCTTGATGGATTACATGTCTGGCCTTATGTCCACCAAGCAAGGAAATGATTTAATATTTATGGTGGTTGATTGGTTTTCAAAGATGGACATTCTCACAACCTGAAAGAAAAGCATCACAATGCAAGATACTGCCAATCTCTTCTTCGAACGAGTGTGGGTCCATTTTGGGATACCACAAACCATCATCTCTGATTGGGACAACAGGTTCCTCAACACATTTTAGTCGAGTCTCTAGTAACTATTGGAAACCAAGATCACTAAATACATTGTCTTACACCCTGAAATTGATGACCAAACATGGGTCATCAATCATATGATTGTGCACGTCCTGTGGATGTATAACTCTAAGAATCCACATAGATGGGATGAGAGTCTTCCCTATGTTCAACACAACTACAAAAGGGATCTTCATAGCTCCATCGGTCATAGCCCCTTTCAGGTGGGGCTAAGATTCCAACTCTTGGGTCCCATTGATGTTGCACTACCTCTTGCAACCACACAGACATATTCTTCGCATGTTCAATCTGAGACCGACAAAGCCACCATATTCATTGAGCGGATTCATCACATCCACTAAAAGGTCAATGATATTTTACAGAAAGCCAATGTTAAGTACAAGTAGCACCATGATCAACACTGGGTACCACACAAGTTTCAGGTGGGAGACAAGGTTTGGTTACATTTGCAGAAAGAATTCCTTACATGGCCCCATCATAATCTCTTTCCACTTTGCTATGGGCCTTACACCATCACCAAGGTTGTGGGTGACAATTATTTTGAGATCAACACTTCCTCCTTCCTTGGCTTGCACCCAATGTTCAATGTGGATCTCCTCCAAGCATATTTTCTACCATTATTGGAAACCTTAGAGATCAAAGAACAATTAACACCAATAGATCTCAACCTTGATTGCATGTAATATGAATCCACTGATCAAATCGTGGACACACAAGTCAAGGGAACTCGCCAGGAGAGGATCCATCTTTATCTGATTGTCAAGGTAGGGAAGCCCCTGCACCAAAACAAGTGGCTCACCCAGAGTCAAATTCAATAGAAATTTACTCACCTGATGGGGGCACTCAATGAAATGGAGACCATTTCTTTCTAAGGGGTGAGGATTGATCCATGTGGATATTGGTGGCCACCCACCTATTCCAACTGGCTCCTCTTGACAATTTTTAGTTCAACACGTTCTTCTGTAATTCTTTTTAATTGTGTGTTCTACACTTTTGGGGCTGTCTGAATCCCTACAGAGCTTCCAGGTGGATATTGGTGGCCTCCCACCTAATCCAATTGGCTTATTTTGAAAGTTTTCATGTGAGTACATCTTTTTGTACTTCTAGGGCCGTTTTGGGGCCCTAAAAAGTGTTTTTTTGGATTTCCACAGTCAAACTGTAAACATAGTCAAAGTTTGATGACATAATGTGTATTTCTTGAAAATACCTTTCCAACGAGCTATCACTCACCTAAAATGGACGTCGTATGAAAAAGTTACGAGCCTGGGAAGTTGAGGTACCAACTTACCCATCAGGCCCACATAACTTTTGGCATTTCATCTCCTAGGGTTAGGTTTTTTTATGTCTAGGGTTTTGGCATTCATGAGTAATGTTAAAAGGGCCCTCTAGAGCCTCATTGTAATCATGTTTCTTAGACATATGCGTATAGTAGCCACATATCTTCTCAAAGATAGTTACCACCATTCGAGCAAGTTGTTTTCAGTTATACAATTTTACAGTTTCAACCTATTTTATTTATTCAATAAAAATTATTGTTCACTTGATATCTATTATTATTCTCTTTATCTATATGTTATTGTATTTGATCTATTATCCATTTCATTCTTTTCATAAATCCAAATCAGACTAACCCTTTAACATAATTATATAAAATCACATCATATCCTACCTACCACATCATATCACAAAATAATATCACAAAAATAAGGTAAGCAACTAATTAGGAATAAATGTCACAATATTTTGCATATAAAAATAAATATTGAAATGTTATCCCTTTAACCTAGGGATAAAGATAGAGATAGAATTTTTATCTTGCAATGTTTTCCTCTTGCTTAAGTATGCTAAGTAGTTATTGCCTTAATATTAATGTCTATATCACCATGAAACTAGAGTGCATTTTTTAATTTAAAATAATGAAATTTCTTTCAATATACACTAACATAAACTAGAAATCCTCCGATATAAACAAATACCATAATCCTCCGATATAAACAAATACCATATAATTTATCTTATAGTTAAGTGGCATACAAACTTTTCAATCATAATAAGGTGATCATAGAATTGCCACGTTCCAAACACACATAAAAATTTGTGGGACCTTACAGATGTCTTCATGATATTTTATATCATTCAAATCCATAGAGTCTCCACTTTACACATCATTTTCAAGTTAATAATCTATTCACATGTTACCTATTCACCTTATGAACATCTCTTTTAAAAATTTGGTTTAATTAAAAAAAAAAAAAAAAATTACAACTAACATTTTATTTAAATAAATATTTTTTTATGGAAATAATTTATGATGGATCATATGTCTGGAATATATATATCTTTGGATTTGAATCCATGGTACATTCAAATACTATGTTGATTTCATTACAATTTAGCGTTTGATCATTAGCTCAAAATAAAATCATTTTATTTACTAAAAATACAATTGAGTAATCAACTAAACATGTAGTGGAAACATAAATTAGGAAAATAAAATCTCACACAGAAGGTGTTGATTTTTCAATAGATAAGGTTGAACATGAAGATCATTTCATTTTTAGCATTTAATCATAACCATAAATGTTGTAGTAACCAAGATCACAAGAAGAAGCACCATGCACAAGAACACAAGAAGTATCCTGGGAAACCCTTCTCAACAAGGGAAGAAAACCTAGCCAAATCATTTTCTATATTCTTCAAGAGAAAGACCTTCATCACCAAGATAAAACCTAGCACACAAGAGGGTGCTCAAACCCTAGAAGACTAATGCCCAAGAGAGGTGTGCACTTTTCCCAAGGAAGTGTACTTGCTGAAATTTCCAAACTCACATGAAAGATATGTTTCCTCAATGGGGAATTTACCTTTACTTATACTAACGTGAACTTGCCAACATAAGTGTCTATTGGCACAACAGGTCCGACCTCACTAGCTTATAATATAATTAATATTAACCATATTAATTATATTTTACATTAATTACTAGACACGTTAAGGTGGGGCCGACATGTACCCTTTACATTACAATTAGGGTTACAAGCAGGTCTGACTCTTGAACAATATAGCAAGGGATATTGTATACCCACTAGTTCTCATCCACTAGGGGCACATCCATAGGGATGTCCGTATATTTGGCTCACTACATTATACAGAAGAACCATTTCTTCACACGTTCACCTGTGCTCGTCCACAGGCACATCCACTCAATAGATCTTCTTTCCCACTACCTCACACATGAGAGTCATCTGAAGTTTCTCATCAACTATGTTCTCAGAGGAGGCTAATACATCATCTTCATTTCTATTCTCATGACGATGCACCCAATAGTTTGGGATTTCACACGTTCACCTTGTGCTCAGCCACATGCACGTCTAACTCAGCAGATCGCCTTTCCCACTGGATAATCATCTGGAGTTATTCTCAAATCTTTGAATGGAGGAGGTCATCTCTACATTCCATATCTGTCTCAGATAGGAACCACACAGCCTTTAGGGGATTTCTCTCAGGTTTGTAAGATGGATAATATCTTCACATGGTTGCAATGATCCACATCTCATAGGTTTGTAAGATGGAAAATGTCTCACATAGCTGCACTCATCAACACAATGCACCAATATTTTTGGGTAAACTATCCGTGGAAAAACCTTGGAGGGAAAACCAATTCCAATATTCTTTTATTAAGCTCAAATCAAGGCTCCCGTAACAGGGAAAATGGTCCACTAAGAGAAATACAACTACATACAAACCTAACAAAGTATGCTCTATCGTATGGACCCTTAACAACATGTTTTTCGAGGTATACACGATTCACCTTCTTGTGACCCACATACATATGTGACTATCGCCACTGTGAATAACATACATGTACGGAAAACCAGTATGGAGAATTTCGTATGACACACCCCTTTCCTTTGGCTTCTATCCTCTGAAACCCACCTACGGATGCCTCTGATCTCTCTTCTCCTTGATCTGTAATACCTCTATATGAAATTCCTTCTCCACCTATCGAAGATATTTAATCATGTTCCTTTGTGTTCCAACCCTCTTTGCATCAACACTTGGATGAAATATCTCCCCCCGACCTGTGAGATCTCCTCACTCTCCTATAAGAAAAATTCCTTCTCTTCTTCTACAATCCTCACACTAGAAAAAGTCATTCTTTTCTATCCTCAACCTTGGTCTCTCACCAAAGTGACTTCCTATCAATGTCCCGACTATGTCAACTCCCTCAACACAAGTGTCTTCCTCCTTCACCCTAGTCTTGATTTTATAATCATAAGTTATAATATAAATCTAATATCCAAAGTGATCTACGACTGAGATTACTTCTCACACACACTTAAGATTTATATTACATGTTGCATGCTATGCATGTTCCTTAAATAAATCAATTCACTAACAAAAACACTTTTACTTCAATTAATTCCTTTTAACTAAAGTAAACTCACACTAGGATTTCGATGAATTCCACATGCTAGACACAAGAAAATATGGAAGTACATGTTTGATGCTATCACTAACATCAAATATCCCTCTTAATGAGAAAGGTACTTCTCCCACCTGGAGTTGGATATATCTTCGCTACTGATCCACTACCATGCATGCTTTCCAATCCACTTGATTGGTTACTCTGATCCAGATTATTTTCAGTATGAAATGAGAGTGGAGATATAATAAAGGAATGTAAAGAGATATATCATATATCCATTAATATAACAAAGATGTAACCATAAACACATAGATATAGTAATACACAATTTCTATTAATGAGAAATATGTACAAAACTATAGAAATACAGAGTGAAAGACTCGCTAGAATGGTGACAGCTTATGTCTGAGAAGATATATGATGGCTATGCTCATTCACAAGAAGATGATTGTTACAATGAGCTTCCAAATCCATTTTTAACATAAATAAAATAAAAATCCCTAACCCCAGAAGATGAAAAGACAACCGTTTTGTGGACCCCATTTTGGGTAGTTTAGTGTATCAACTTCTCGGGGACGTAGCTTTGGCATACGATCTCTATTTGGGATGCACAATAGCTCATTGGAAATTTACATACGAGGAGATTAATTTTGGGGGCTCAATAAGAGACTTTGATTATCATTGATGTTCTCTATCATGAAAAATCTTCCTTTAGGACCTCAAAATGGTCTCGGAAGTTCAAGACCCAAAAAATTGCTAAAAATAGTAAATTGCCAACAAACTGTCTTGAGACAATTGGAATAGGTGGGTGACCACCGATATCCACCTAGATCATGCTCCCTCTAACACATAATTTATCCCTTCCATCATGATCCGACCTATCTATGAAGACTCACTTCCCCTGAACATGCTCCTAGGAGCCTCTTTCTCCTGAGCATCTTGCATATCCATCTCCTACCATGACTCATGCTCGACAGACTTGGAAGGATACTCCTTCCCACCTAAAACTAAAGGTTTAATCCCTCTTAGTTTCTCAACCTTCGGAGCTACCTTTTCCTTGTTCTCTGTCACTCTATTTCTTTCCATTCCTTGCATAGGCTAGCCCTTTAGCATATACAAGTTACTCTCTCTAACTCCAAAGAAAATTAATTTGTCTTAGCTAGATCCTGTAGGATTGATTAGCGCATTTCCATCTTGGAATGCTATGTCAAATCCCTTCTTCTTAATCACTGAAACTGAGATCACACTCCTCTTGAGTTTTGGTACCCATAGCACATTTCTCACTCTCAATGTGCCTCCTGACTCCAACTAGAATGGTACTATGTCATATCACTTCACATGCATGCTATTGAAAACCTCTCATGATCCTGTCATATGAAATGTGTCTCCACTATCTATCAACCATGCACCAACTGATATGGTGCCCAAATAAGTCTTGGAAACAAGTAAGAACTTTTTTTGTTCAAACTTCTTGCAAAACTCATCCACTTGAGTCTTTGTCATTGCAAATACCTCTAGTTTCACTTCATTCCCTCCCTTCTTCCTGTGCCTACATCGACCTGCATAATGTCCAAACTTGTGACATGCAAAGCACTTAAGTTTTCTCATGTCCTTCTTCTTCTTTCCATCTTGAGAGGTAGACTCTCCACTGGAAATATTCCTGAACTTTCCCTTCTTTGCCTATCTTGCAAGAGAAAGGTTCACATCATTTATACTCTTCAAACCATCCCTAGACTCTAATTGAGTCTCCTCTCGGATACAATCAATCCATAGTCTATCAAATCCTTGTACCGTGCACAAATCCCCTGCACAAAAATTTCCCAAGACCTGGGAAGGCCTCTCAATGCTACATTCACCAACTCAACATCGTGTACTGTCTCACCAATGGATGCAAGCTAATCTCGGATCTATGTAATATTCATAAGATAGTTCATAACCGTGTCCTCACTTGACATATTGACAACTTGAAGTTGGTGCTTCAAATATAGCATCCTACATGTATTCATTTTTTCGTATAGACTCACCAAATATTAATACATTTCCTTGACATATTTATTCTCAACAATGTGAGATATTAAGTGATCCTTTATGTATTCTAGAAACACCCGCTTGGCCTTCACTTCCTTCTTCTTGTGAGCTTCCAATTCCTATGGACTAGTAGGACTTGTAACCACACCCTCAACATACTATTTGAGGTCATTCTCCTCCAATAGAATAAGAACCCTTGCCTTCCAAGCCTAGAAGTTGGTTTCCCCTTCCAACTTGTCCTCAATCTTCAATGCGTTCACCATTATGACCTTCCTAGAACAAGAAAAATCTACAACAACAAATTTGCAGCAACGTATGCCTCAAGAGATGACTCTTTCTCTTTATTCAAAACCTCATCTCTGATACTATGTTTATTTTCCTTGAAATTCAACCCTTGGTATGCTCAAATACCATGTTGATATTTCACCACTTCAACACAACACCCGACATTTAGCTCAAAATAAAATCACTTTATCTACTAAAAGAAAAACTAAGTAATCAATTAAACATGTTGTGGAAGAATAAACTAAGAAACTAGAATCTCACACACAAGACATCATTATTTTTGGGTAAACTACCCTTGGAAAAATGTTGGAGGAAAAATCAGTTCCAAGATACTTTTATTTAGGTCACATCATGGCTCTCGTAATATGGAAAATGGCCCACTAAGAGAAATACAACTACAGACAAACCTGACCAAGTTTATTATGTTGTACGATCCATGAACAACATTATTTTCAAGGTATACATGATTCACCTTCTTAAGACCTGCGTACATATGTGACTGTTTTCATTGTGAATCACGTACATGTACACAAAACCCGTACATACACTTTTGTACCGCACACCCCTTTCCTTTGTTGTCTATCTTGTGAAACCCACCTGTGGTTTCCTCTTCTCTATCTTCTCCTTGACTTATATGACCTCTAGATGAAATTCCTTTTCCACCTATCCAAGATATTGAATCATGATCCTTTGTGATCCAACCCTATCTGCATCAACACTTGGATGAAATATCTTCACCCAACCTGTGAGATCTCATCACTCTTGTGTAAGAAAAAGTCCTTCTTTTCTTCGACACTCCTCACACTAGAAAAAGTCATTCTTTGTTATCCTCGAACTTGGTCTCTCACCAAAGTGACTTCCTCACAAATTCCAAATTGTGTCGACTCCCTTAACACAAGTATCTTCCTCCTTCACCCTAGTCTTTCTTTTATAATCATGAGTTATAATCTAAATCTAATATCAAAAGTGATCTATGACTGAGATTACTTCTCACACCCACTTAAGATTTAGACTACATGATACATGCTATGCATGTTCCTTAAATAACTCAATTCACTAATAAAAACATTTTTACTTTAATTAATTCATTTTAACTAAAATAAACTCACACTAGGTTTTTGACAACTTCCACATACTAGACACAAGCCAATATGGAAGTACCTATCTGATGTTACCATTAACATTAACATATATTTTTTACACTTTAATATTTTTTCCAATCCCATAATAAAATAATTTAATATTTTTTTCAAACTATACTAACCATGTATGATTTTAAAATTGAGATTCATACCATTCTTTTCAAACTTCAACCATCCATTTTGTTTTCCAACCCATAATAAAGTAGTTTAACCATTTTTTCAAACTATATTAATCATGTGATTTTGAAATCATGATTGATACTTTTTTCTCAAACTTCAACTTTTTTTTTCCAATCCCATGATAGGGTAATTTAACCATTTTTTTCAAATTATACGAGTCATCTATGATCATGATTTTGAAGTTGATATTATATTTTTTTCAAACTTCAACCATTTATTTCAAATCCCATGATAAGGTAGTTTAACATTTTTTCAAACAAACTATATGTGTGATATGATTTTTTGAAATTGAGATTGATACAAGATCATGATTTTGAAATCAATTCTTTTTCCAATCCCATGATAAGGTAGTTGAGCCATTTTTTTTCAAATTACACGTGTGATATTATTTTTTGAAATTAAAATTGATACAAAGATCATGATTTTGAAATAAAAATTAATACCAAAATATATGAAGAGTTTGATTTATTATTATTATTAAAGAATACAAACTCAACACAACTTATAACCATTAGAACACTAACTTTGTGCTAATTTCTACGTTATATTTTAATCCATATTAACTTTATTGTTTCTTTATTTCTCAATATTACTTTTTTATTTTCCAACCATTTCTCTATGTCATCTTTGACTCCATGTTGTGTCATCTTTGACTCTATGTTTAGAGTTTTTCTACATTATAATTTTGTCCACAAGAACTTTATTGTTCTCTCTCTTCTAAATGAGCATTTATTATTCTCTCTTATATTTTTCTCTTCCATACTAATTATTAAATTAATGATATTTCATTTTTATTAGATATTAATTCTATGTTGATCCTCCCATCATTAGAATTACTTTATATAATATATAATACGATTTTTTATAATAATTATATGTATCTAATCACCATCTTCACTATTATTATTATTGGAATTACTTTATATAATATACTTTTCTATAATAATTATAAATATCGAATTACCATCTTCATTATGTTTTTTTTTCATAATTTCGAGTCTTTGTATTATTGATGAAAATATATTATAGAATTTTTTTTTACTGTTGGCCTGTCCGCAGGGAAACCAAACCAACAACAAAATATAACATAGTCATTCTGGATTTTCTTAGTACGTCGAATGTTTATA
This sequence comes from Picea sitchensis, assembly GCA_010110895.2. Taxonomy (NCBI): domain Eukaryota; kingdom Viridiplantae; phylum Streptophyta; class Pinopsida; order Pinales; family Pinaceae; genus Picea; species Picea sitchensis. The sequence goes on along the minus strand of SNQJ01S0031045.1, from coordinate 133,796 downwards.
ACTGATAAACTAAAATAGGGATAGATTATAGTTCCTCTATTTGTTCTACTTTTCTTATTTAGACTACTATATGAAGGTGGTAAACCCAAATCTCTATGGTATTTCAACAAAAAACACCGATGGAACAACATAAAAACTTAGCTAATGGTTGTGCATGTTGCCGCTGGAACTTGGGGCTGAGCATAGTTCAAAATGGACAAGTCCATGCCGACCATATTATCAGTAATCAAGTTCATCTTTTGGTCAACCAACTTGATCTAGAGCTACACGTAGTCGAGTTGCAAGAGAACTTCTTGGCGGGCTGCATGGTGGTCTAACAGAACTCTAACCATCCAAGTTTTCAAGTACCAATAAATTCCCACAGTTTTGAGGTACTGTGAGGACCGCCCTCGGACGATGCGTGTATCAGGAACCCATGAGCCAATGGTCTCCATCACCTCTTCATTAGGGATGAACCTCCTTAGAACACGAACATCTGCCTCGACCAGGTCCATTTCTAATTGAATTTCTGGAGGGGTGACAGAACGATAGATGTCTGTCGAGTTTTCAACCATGTCCACCAAGAGAAAGCCCAACCGGGTTCTGGGTCTATGCAAGGTTCCACCACATCCTTGGTGGGAAGAGATTCCCCTAGCCATATCATAGGAACTGGGAAACTAGAGATCAATACGTAGGAGAAAGGAAGAGGAGGAAATGTCCACCATGGGGTGAAGTAGAGAAGTCGTGGAAGGAAGCGGGGGACAACATAAATGAACAGCTAGAGAAAGGTAGTAATGTAGCCACCCAATGTCAGGACCCATGAGTGGAGGATGTACCCATAATTATCGAGGATATGGGTTGTATTCATCATAAAATTGAGTTGCTTCACCACCTTCCCTTACCACATGCGAAGGACAGGAGGATCAAATAGGGGAGGTGAGTGCAGAAGCATGATGTGAATGCTAGGAAAAAGTCGCTCGAATGCCAGGAAAATATAAGGGTTGGAAGGTTTAAACCGCATGGGGAGGTGAGGTTGGTGACGAAGGTGGATGGTAAGTGTCTGTAGCACTGGAGACTAGGTGGAGGGGGGGGTCGGGGACCCACTGTCACTTTGAATGCATCCTTGACACCCCATATGGGGGGGATTGGTTGGCCTGTGTAAGGACATAAAAGTCAATGCGAATCTGGGAATCATGGATTTTTTCCCAATTTAGATCAATGGGGATGTTAGGTCTATTGATTCCTTCATTTGCAAGTCTGTCAGCTAGCTTATTGGTTGACCGCTTCACATGAGAGGGGATGATGACATTGAATTGGGAGAGCAGGTGATATACACCCTCCAAGGTTGGTGCCAGTCTCCATCTAGTATTAATTCATCTAAGAGGGGTGTCAGTTTGCATTTTCTTGAGCATTCTGATGATGAGTTGAGATTCCCCTTCTACGATGAGTTGTTGATATCCTTCCCTGCAAGCTATGTGAAGGCCCGCTTCCATTCCTTGAAGTTCCATTGATTTGTTATTTTCAATCCCTATGAAGGAGGCATAAATTTTGATAATGCGCCCCTGACTATTGCGAAAGACCTCGCCATAGCTAGCCGGACCAAGGTTCCCCTTAGAGGCTCCATCAAAATTTACTTTAAGGAAGCTTGAAGGGGTTGGGGACCAAGTTGTGAGAAATGAAGCAAAGGGAAGGGTGAAAGAGGAGTTCAAAGGGGGGCCAAGGAGAGGGAGGTGAATCTCTTGGAGGATTCTGAAATATTGGGGATTGCATTGCAATTATTAGGGGGACTAGGACTCGGTGTGAAAGGTTTCCTTGATGTTGAGTTTGACTCTGGTCCAAATCACAATCGAGTCCTGAGAAGTTTTTTTGAAAATGCGATGGTTTCTTTGTTTCCAAACTTTCGAGAGGAGGAAGCTTGGGAGAAGGATCCTATCTTTGTTCACAATAGGATTGGTGAAGGCGTTGGATCTCCAAAGAGTTAGAGTGTTGATGAGGCTTTCCCTTTTTCTATTATAGGGGTGGAATAGGAGTGTATCCAAGTCCCAGATTATTGCAGGGAAGGGAAAAGAGTTAAGGAGGTTTTCCCAAGTGAGGAGTTTATGTTTGCTTAGGAGCCAAAGAAAGATAGAGACTTTGGGCTAGATTTTTTGCGACCAAATTTTGATCCAGATGTCTTGAGGTGGGTTATTATCTATCATTGTGGCCAATCTATGGGCCTCTTGGAGTGAAACGATTCCTATTGGTTGATGCCCCCACCTGAGTTTGTCATGGCCTTGTTGAATTCTGATTTTCCTGTGAGAGATTCTTCCCAAAGGGGATCCCAATTAGGAATGGGTTGTTGCGGGATCCATTCTTGTTTGGGAATCCACTGTAGATGATTTTAGAGGCCAAATTTCGCAAATGAACCAATTTTCCATGGTTTTCCCATAAAAACATTCACCAATTTCCATTTTTTTCTAAAAATAATTTGCCCAAATTCCATAGAATAAAATTCTTTTACCTCATAAATAGCCAAAAATTTATAGAAACTATATAAAATCCTTAGAAATTTGAATATTTTTACAAAACTATCACCAAACATTTTACATTTTTCATATTAAGGACCAGTAAGATTAGCCCAAGTTTCTACATTTTAATATAAATTTCCATCCTTAAAATTATCCCTAGCATACACATTCTCCATATGTCCCTAGGTTTGGGGGGGAGCCAGTATTGATGGGTCCATATTGTATCTTGGGTTGTCATGAGGTCCTTGATTTGGCGGAAGTTATCATTCTGAGAGAGGGGTGGAAGTTGTTGCTAGGAATCCTCCCAGAAGAGGGTTGATCTTCCATTTCTTATTTCTCATAAACAATGGGAGTGAACTAGGTGCTTGTTGGCTCATGTTTCATTCCATATATGTGAGCTTGGAATGTCTCCTATGAGTCTGACGAGGCATCATCTCTATACATGTGGGAAATATTTTTTGTGCCAAAGATGAGCCCATGGGGTATTCCCTTCAATTATCCATCTCCACCAATTTTTAGCACCCAATACTGCATTAAGGGATTCAGGATCCTTTAGGCCTACGCCCTCTTTCAGCTTCGAGCGACAGATCTTGTCCCAGGATACTAAAGCCCAATTATTTTCCTTGCGATCTCCTACACATAGAAATGATCTTTGGAGGTTCCTGATTTCCTTTAAGATGGCTTCGGGGGTGACCAAAGAAGAAAAAAGGTAAAGAGGCATGGATTGAAGGAATTCTTTGAGGAAAACTAGTCGACGTGTTGTGTTGAGAGTTCTGAAAGCCCAATTCTCAAGATTTTTGTGCATTATGGAAAGCAAATATTCCTAGGTGGAGCACCGATTATTGAATTCGGCGAGAGGTGTTCCCAAATACTTGGTTGGAGGGAGCTTTGTTGGAAGACAAGGATGTTGGATATATTAACCTGGACAACAGGAGGAGTATTAATAAAAAAATATGAGACTTGAGGAGGTTAGAGGTACCCGAGGCTTCATAGAAGTATGCAAGGATATAATTTATGACTTTGGATTCTTTAACAGTGGGTTGAGCCATTAGAAACATTTCATCCACGAACTACTGATGCGTAATGGGATGGTCCTCGTCATGGAGATGGAGGCTAGAGATCTGATCCATTTCCATAGCTTCTTTAATATTTCGTCCTAGTCCTTCTTCCATGAAGATAAAGAGGAAGGGGGAGAGGGGATTCCCTTTTCTGATGCCTCGTGAAGGGGAGAAAGAGATGGAAGGAGAGACATTGACAAGGATGGAGAAAAACACAGTGGAGAAAAGAGATAGCACCCATTTGATCCAAGAATCGGAGAAACCAAAGGCTTGCAGGGTGTGTTGGATATATTGCCAGCTTAGTTTGTCAAAGGATTTGGAAAGGTCTAGCTTTAAGACCATGCCAGCGGACTTGGTAGACTTGATGGATTGAACAAGTTCATGCGCCATCATGATTCCATCTAATATTTTCCTGCCTTCCACATAATTAGTTTGTTCTGGGGAGATGAGGGTGGGGAGCAGGGGTTTAAGTCGATTGGCAATAATCTCGGTTATCATTTTATAGATTACATTGCAAAGGGATATGGGGAGGAATTTCTTAGGATTATTAGCCTTATCTTCTTTGGTAATGAGGGAAAGGAAGGTGGCATTCCAGGAAGGAAGGACATTGGCATGAGAACGAGAGTCTTCGACCACTTCCCAAACATCCCATTTGATTATAGGCCAACAGGCTTGAAAGAAGTCTGTGGCGAAGCCATCTGAACTGGGAGATTTATTTTTGGGGATGTCAAAAACCGCTTGTTCAACTTTCTCGAGATAAGTGGGATGCATAAGGGCCTCATTCTGCTTAGGGGAGACCAAATTCGAAATATGTTGAGTTACTTTCTGTATGGAAGTTCTTCGATCCTGTTGCGGCTCTGAAAGGAGGTTGTGGAAGTAGGAGGTGAGTTCCCTTTCGATATCCTTATGCTCAGTGAGGCAGTTACCATTGGCATCTTTTAATATGGTGATGCAGTTGTGGTGGCGGCATTGGTTCATGGATCTATGGAAAAAATTGGTGTTTTTTCCCCTTCCTTTAGTGAGCGAACTTGAGATTTTTTCCCCAAAGTATTTCTTCCTAGGAGTCTCTTTCGCAGAGCTAAATTTTAGCCATAAAGATGAAGCCATCATCTCATGATGCCATTATCTCATAATGCCATCATTTGATGGAATTATGAGATGATGTCTTCATCTTTATGGCTAAAATGTACAAATTGAGTTTTTATATTTCCTTATAGGTATTTTTTCTCTTTCGCAGAGCTAAGTTTGGAGGTTTTCTTCATCTGGGACAAGTTGATCCATTCTTCCATTTTGAATCATTGTGTGTTGAATGTGTTCCATTTGCTTGATGATTTGTTGTTTGAATTGAAAGGTATTTCCAACCTCTTCCTTGTTATCTTCTTTATTATTATTATTCTCAAGTAAAGATAAATTTGTTTTGTTTTATGTGCACATTAATGTGCATTATAGCATTATGTTTATTTTATTATAATGATGGGACTCAACATTTCATAGAAGATGGGGAATTTGGTCGTTAAATTAAATGAAATCAATATATTTTTTAATTGAACAAGAATGAAATATATATTTTAATAATTATATATATTTATTTCAGCGAATATAATATTTATTAGATACTCTATAAAATAAATATATATTTTAATAATTTTATATATTTATTTTCATAAATTATAATATTTATTAAATACTCTATAAATTATTGGTATTTCTTTTACTTCTTCTAATTGTAAAACATAACATGATGACATACTTTAATAATATTTATTAAATACTCCATAAATTGGTATTTCTTTTTCTAATTGTAAAACATAACACCATGTCATACTTTAAGTGATATCTTATGTAACAATACAACCCAACATCAATTAAGAGAATGAACCTCACAGGGAGAGACTCACTTATCTATCCATGCAATAATTTATTGTAATATGTGAGTGGTTTCCTCTCTTTCAATTGTGGATTCTTAAATGATCCCAATAGTGTTTTAATTTTTTTTGTAATACCATTATGTCATGTATCTAAATCCATCTCCTTTGAACATCATGAAATAAACATGAAAATTGTTTTGTTTACATGGACTCAATCATCCATAAGAAAATAATTATGTTGTTAATACCTCGATCTAAATGTCTCTACTATACTAAAATCATCTTAATGAAATACATAAATAAAAAATAATTAAGCAAAAGAATCAATACTTATTTTAAAGTAATCAACAAGAATCCAAAGGAGAATTGAGCATAAGATATATATAGTTGGAGAACTTATATACTGGGAAGAAACCCACTTTCAAATGTCACTTGTATTTAAATTACATAATACTAGATTACAAGATCATGTGATCAACCATTGCATTGTGCAACATATCAATCAACATTACAACACTTTAGAGATCAACCATTATGAAACAAATTATATTATCTCCATTATCTCCAATGCTCTTTCCAATATTTAGATACCTCCCTCTCATCCACTTTCTGACTCATGCAAAGACAAACTCTTTTTCTATAATCCTTGGTTAGGAATAATTTCTTAGTCATGGCAAGGGGGTTCCTAGACACGTTAGAATTGGTAGACTATTCAGTAGCATTACAACTATCTAGAGTTTATAATCCAATGATATCCATTGGAAAGTCCAACAAGGTGTGGCTCTCTAGTATTACAACTCGATTTGAATTATAGGTTCATATGGTAAGGATCTTCCACATAGCATCACAATCAATCATATTAGTATCACAACCATGTTTAAACTATCACCTCTCTTGGTTGCATAATCTCAACATAACCTTCATATGTTATCATGGACTTCATATAACTCTCCAACATAAATTCCCAACATAATCCTCATTTAGCTCTCAATCCCCCTCCCCCTCTCTAAGGTGAGAGTTCTCTACACTTTTTCAGATCAAAATGTTTAGTATAGGATAACAATGGGAGACTATTCAAGTTAGGAAAAATTAAATAACTAATAAAATAATTTCCCAATATAGTTAAAAGTATCATCGACATGCAAAGACAAGTCAAAGAATATTGTAAGTGATCTACTAGGTCGATAATCATTAAACATGAGCTCATGGAATATTTTCATATAAAGACAAGTGGAAAACCTATGGTCATACCACTTATAAGTGGTTTGAAAAACAAGACCTACCCCATAGAAGTGGGTGAGATGAAAGGGTTACCACTCACTGGTGAAGAATGACAATACACTCCATATCTCTTTTTATCTAAAAACTATTTACCATACAAATTATTTATATCCAAGTATTTACATTGATGTTATGAACTCAACTAACATTTTCTAACTCTTGACCAATGACCATACCATTCATTTACATAATGGATCCAATGTATTTTAGAGTTCAACACCAGGGTATTGCATGGCTCTTAAAATTTTACACCTTAGAAGTGTGGGCTACAAATGCTATTGGAGGATGTTGATATCTAAGGTTTTGTTGAAGCTATGTTAATCCCTAGACAAAGCCCCATGTTATGTATGAAACCCCTTATTAAGATCTAAATATTGAATTATTACATTTCTAGGGTTATATTTGTATGTCGTATAGAACCCTTCATTGCACTCTTTCATTATAATTGTACCCGTTGTCTCCTATATATATATACACCAAGGAGACCTAGTCTTAGGATCATCTTATCTCATATCATATTATATTCTAAAGGGATGTTTCCCCTTGAATTGGACTATATTCATTGACATTTTGTCATTTTTAAGGAGTTGGATCATAACATTTGGTATCAGAGCATTGATCTTAGGGTTTTGCTACTTCAAGCGAGTCATCTTCACACTTTTGTTATAACTTTTTTTATGCACCACGTCAAATAGAAACATTTGTAGGTTACTTAGGAGACATATCAAGGTATCTCTGGTAAACACTTTTGGTTCTAATTCATTATACTTTCAGAGATATAGCTTATGGAATAGGGTATTTGACTCATCCTGAATTCCATTTTAAACAATTAGTATTGGGATTTTCTCTATAACGTCTTTTCTAGGAAGTTTCAGACAACAAAAGTTTTTGGAGATGGATAAAACATGTCATAGTATAGGTGGTAAAATTGTAGGGTTTGGTTCTTTATATTTTTGGAGATATATTCCGAGGAGGACGAGGTTTGTGAGTAGTCTTAAAATTAGTCTCAAAATGAGTCGTATTTTTATTTTCTCTATAAATGAATTTTGGTGAAGTTTCAAACTCTGAAATTTTCTGAATCTTGAGGAGACATAGAAAATTATATGTGAAATTGTTTTTATAATTTGAATCATTATAATTTGTGAGATACATCTCGTGGAAGTTGAGTTTTTTCACTAATCCTAAAATTAGTCTTAAACAAGACATTTGTGTATTTTTTATATAACCGTTTATCAGTGAGGTTTCATACTATGAAGTTTTTAGGATTTTAAGAAGCCATATTAGAGTACTACAAGCCAAAATTTCAAAATCATAAGGGTTCAAAGTTTAGATATATATCAGGACAAAGGTCATCCATCCAAACATACTCTAAATTGAAGGTTTTAAAGGTACACAACTTACAATTGGCATAAATGTTTATTGAAAGATCTATTTTTGGTGATTCAAAACTTGTGATCAAGAGGAAAAAGAAGAAAATTATTATTTTCTCACATGAAAAAAGGTTATACANTGAGGAGACATAGAAAATTATATGTGAAATTGTTTTTATAATTTGAATCATTATAATTTGTGAGATACATCTCGTGGAAGTTGAGTTTTTTCACTAATCCTAAAATTAGTCTTAAACAAGACATTTGTGTATTTTTTATATAACCGTTTATCAGTGAGGTTTCATACTATGAAGTTTTTAGGATTTTAAGAAGCCATATTAGAGTACTACAAGCCAAAATTTCAAAATCATAAGGGTTCAAAGTTTAGATATATATCAGGACAAAGGTCATCCATCCAAACATACTCTAAATTGAAGGTTTTAAAGGTACACAACTTACAATTGGCATAAATGTTTATTGAAAGATCTATTTTTGGTGATTCAAAACTTGTGATCAAGAGGAAAAAGAAGAAAATTATTATTTTCTCACATGAAAAAAGGTTATACAATAAATAAAATTGGTACTCCTCATAAAAACTCAAACATGGCATATGAATAAAGTGAAGACTTAGAAAATAGGCTAGCCTAATTAAATAACCAAGTTGATGAAATGAGTGCTAATATGTTGAAACTAATGGATTTATCACATTCACAAGAATACCATAAAATGTAGATGAAAAATGATATGGATGTGGTGAAAAATAAGATGATGAAAATAGGAAAGAGATGGAAAATAAAATGGATAAGGTGGAAAATAATGTGGATGGAAATAGGAAAGATACAAAAAAGCATATGGAAAAGGATCAATTTATACCACTTTTAACCACAGTTTATATTCCTTTAAATTATTCAACCATGTTCATCATTTCATCATCAATATATTATTTATCATAAACATTAACATCCATCGGTTCATAATAAACAATAATAAACACATCCACACAATACACAGTACACCAATATTTACGTGGAAACCCAATGCAAAAGAAAACCACAAAATGGTTTTCTTATATGTCAAGAATTACATTCATTGAAGAACCAAATTCAAATTCTAAATATCCAACTCAAAGGAGGATCCAACCCCCTAGTTTCTCAGGCTCCAACCTGAAGGAAGCTCCAACTCCCTAATCTAACCAGAAGGACACTCCAACCCCCTAAGTTCTCCGGCTACAACCACCTGGTTCTCAGGCTCTAACATGAAGGAAGCTCCAACTCCTTGATTCTTCGACACCAACCAGAAGGAGGTTACAACCCCCTTTCCTTTCCTCATTCAACCACCATGAAATAAATGTCAAATGTGGACAACCTGTCACTGTTACTTAATCAAAGTCATTGTCACTGCTGACCTCTGTTACTGTCACTGCCAACCTCTATCATTGTCACTGATCCAATTCTTATTCAAAACTTTCCTTCATATCCGTGACTTTTCTATACTGCAACATGCGGGTATCCACACCCTTCTTAACTGCAACTCACGGATGTCCATGTCTATCCTCACTTCAACTCACAGACTACCACAAAATCATGTAGTTTCAATGTCACTATCTCTGCTTCTATCAAACTATCACTGTAAACCTGATACTCAAAACCTGTACCAACAACCTATAACCACCTGTACCAAACAATCTATACCAACAATATGTAACACCAATCTCATCAACGAAACCAGATCTAATCACCAAAACAAATATTAACCATACGAACAATATCACTAGGATGTGCATCAAATAGAACTACTCATAATAACTCACAACCATCCCCAACACATACAAAGCATGTACCAATCACAACCAATTACTAACCAATACCACAACAAGTACACCAACCATGTACAAAATACATACTCCAAGCTAACCAACAAGGGCCTCTAGCAATACATCATGTTATTCATAAACCGGATACCATCAACCCTTACATCAAACCATGTGCCAAAACCTCATTGTTATGTAGCCTCAAGAATGTACCACTAAACATCCAATCGTATACCAAGATCACTAACAAATACCTCTCATAATGTGCCACAAGATATACCAATAACACTCAGACATGCACCAACAATATTCTTCAACACATCTGCCTCAAACAATTTACTACAATAGATACCTTACCTCCAAGAGAGTATATACCAAACCTCACAAAGTCATGCCTCAAGCATGCTCCGCAACACCACTAAAATATAATCTCAAAAAATAACCACGAACATACATTTAAATCTGTAGTATCCCTATTGTATTTGATCTCTCATAAGCATACTTTAAGTCTCTACTCAGATCCAAACACCTGGAACAAGCATCTTCCTTCTTGCCCTTTCAACGGATTCACGATTTCCCTTTCTAAAGCTCGTGGGTATCCATGCTTTCCTCCACTATGGATCATGGATGTATTCTCCCTAACAACTCTACAACTCATGGATAACCTCAGAAACCCTAGACCAATCTCACTCTCTACTTCTCCAAAACTTTCTATCCTTCAGACCTTCGTTGCCTCATACCTATTCTTTCTTAGATTTTTCAATGTATACCTGCAAATAACCTTTCAAAAGATGGATATCCAATAAATTTCAATATGTAGGTAGGTGGTAATAAGAGTCCCTTTCTCTCTTATTTATAATTTTCCAAGTGCCTTCCTCTATAAGTTTCCTTGTAACTATTTTACCCCTTTCTCCATCTTCTAGGGCTAACCCACTTTCTTGTTGCAACTAACTTTCCTTAATTATTCAACACATAAATTATTTTCCCTTAACTAACTTCTTGTTGCAACCACTTTATTATTTAATTTATTTCATGTTCAACCACTTTGACTATTCAACCTTTTATTACAACTACTTTACCCATAATTAATAAACACACCACTTCTTGTTGCAACTAACAATTACTTAATTAGTCAAATCATAACTTATTTACCCTTAACTACTTTGTTTTTGCAACCACTTTATTATTTAAATAATTTATCTTTGCAACCACTTTGAGCACTTTATTATTTAAATAATCTATCTTTGCAACCACTTTGAGCACTTTATTATTTAAATAATTTCTCTATGC
>SNQJ01S0031045.1:84646-113930 GCA_010110895.2 Picea sitchensis | reverse complement strand
GTGGGTTTTGTTGTAGGTTGTATCCCTTCATTTGCTGGATAATGATAAAGGAAGGACCTGACAATTTCTCTGGTGGACGTAGCCCACACTGGGTGAACCATGTAAATCTGTGTCTCTCTTGTATTGTGTGTCTTCTGTGTTTTTTTTCTGCATTTGTTTTATTTTATTGCTCCACGGTCCTGTTTTTCTAACATGTACGCAGGTCTTAAGAAGGTGAATCATGTATACCTTGAAAATAATGTTGTTTAGGGATCGTACAACATAATAAAATTGGTCAGGTTTGTCTGTAGTTGTATTTCTCTTAGTGGGCCATTTTCCATATTACGAGAGCCATGATGTGACCTAAATAAAAGTATCTTGGAACTGATTTTTCCTCCAGCATTTTTCCAAGGGTAGTTTACCCAAAAATAATGATGTCTTGTGTGTGAGATTCTAGTTTCTTAGTTTATTCTTCCACAACATGTTTAGTTGATTACTTAGTTTTTCTTTTAGTAGATAAAGTGATTTTATTTTGAGCTAAATGTCGGGTGTTGTGTTGAAGTGGTTAAATATCAACATGGTATTTGAGCATACCAAGGGTTGAATTTCAAGGAAAATCAACATAGTATCAGAGATGAGGTTCTGAATAAAGAGAAAGAGTCATCTCTTGAGACATACGTTGCTGCAAATTTGTTGTTGTAGATTTTTCTTGCTCTGGGAAGGTCATAATGGTGAACGCATTGAAGATTGAGGACAAGTTGGAAGGGGAAACCAACTTCCAGGCTTGGAAGGCAAGGGTTCTTATTCTATTGGAGGAGAATGACCTCAAAAAGTATGTTGAGGGTGTGGTTACAAGTCTTACTGGTCCATAGGAATTGGCAGCTCACAAGAAGAAGGAAGTGAAGGCCAAGCGAGTGTTTCTAGAATACATAAAGGATCACTTAATATCTCACATTGTTGAGAATAAATATGTCAAGGAAATGTATTAATATTTGGTGAGTCTATACGAAAAAAGGAATACATGTAGGATGCTACATTTGAAGCACCAACTTCAAGTTGTCAAGATGTCAAGTGAGGACACAGTTATGAACTATCTTATGAATATTACATATATCTAAGATTAGCTTGCATCCTTTGGTGAGACAGTACACGATGTTGAGTTGGTGAATGTAGCGTTGAGAGGCCTTCCCAAGTCTTGGGAAATTTTTGTGCAGGGGATTTGTGCACGGTACAAGGATTTGATAGACTATGGATTGATTGTATCCGAGAGGAGACTCAATTAGAGTCTAGGGATAGTTTGAAGAGTATAAATGATGTGAACCTTTCTCTTGCAAGATAGGCAAAGAAGGGAAAGTTCATGAATATTTCTAGTGGAGAGTCTACCTCTCAAGATGGAAAGAAGAAGAAGGACATGACAAAACTCAAGTGCTTTGCATGTCACAAGTTTGGACATTATGCAGGTTGATGTATGCACAGGAAGAAGGGATGGAATGAAGTGAAACTAGAGGTATTTGCGATGAAAAAGACTCAAGTGGATGAGTTTTGCAAGAAGTTTGAACAAAAAAAGTTCTTACTTGTTTCCAAGACTTTTTTGGGCACCATATCAGTTGGTGCATGGTTGATAGATAGTGGAGACACATTTCATATGACAGGATCATGAGAGGTTTTCAATAGCATGCATGTGAAGTGATATGACATAGTACCATTCTAGTTGGAGTCAGGAGGCACATTGAGAGTGAGAAATGTGCTATGGGTACCAAAACTCAAGAGGAGTGTGATCTCAGTTTCAGTGATTAAGAAGAAGGGATTTGACATAGAATTCCAAGATGGAAATGTGCTAATCAATCCTATAGGATCTAGCTAAGACAAAGTAATTTTCTTTGGAGTTAGAGAGAGTAACTTGTATATGCTAAAGGGCTAGCCTATGCAAGGAATGGAAAGAAATAGAGTGACAGAGAACAAGGAAAAGGTAGCTCCAAAGGTTAAGAAACTAAGAGGGATTAAACCTTTAGTTTTAGGTGGGAAGGAGTATCCTTCCAAGTCTGTCGATCATGAGTCATGGTAGGAGATGGATATGCAAGATGCTCAGGAGCAAGAGGCTTCTAGGAGCATGTTCAGGGGAAGTGAGTCTTCATAGATAGGTCGGATCATGATGGAAGGGATAAATTATGTGTCAGAGGGAGCATGATCTAGGTGGATATCGGTGGTCACCCACCTATTCCAATTGTCTCAAGATAGTTTGTTGGCAATTTACTATTTTTAGCAATTTTTTGGGTCTTGAACTTCCGAGACCATTTTGAGGTCCTAAAGGAAGATTTTTCATGATAGAGAACATCAATGATAATCAAAGTCTCTTATTGAACCCCCAAAATTAATCTCCTCGTATGTAAATTTCCAATGAGCTATTGTGCGTCCCAAATAGAGATCGTATGCCAAAGCTACGTCCCCGAGAAGTTGATACACTAAACTACCCAAAATGGGGTCCACAAAACGATTGTCTTTTCATCTTCTGGGGTTAGGTTTTTATATTTTATTTATGTTAAAAATGGATTTGGAACCTCATTGTAACAATCATCTTCTTGTGAATGAGCGTAGCCATCATATATCTTCTCAGACATAAGCTGTCACCATTCTAGCGAGTCTTTCACTCTGTATTTCTATAGTTTTGTACATGTTTCTCATTAATAGAAATTGTGTATTACTATATATATGTGTTTATGGTTACATATTTGTTATATTACTGGATATATGATATATCTCTTTACATTCCTTTATTATATCTCCACTCTCATTTCATACTGAAAATAATCTGGATCAGAGTAACCAATCAAGTGGATTGGAAAGCATGCATGGTAGTGGATCTAGTAGCGAAGATATATCCAACTCCAGGTGGGAGAAGTACCTTTCTCATTAAGAGGGAGATTTGATGTTAGTGATAGCATCAGACATGTACTTCCATATTGTCTTGTGTCTAGCATGTGGAATTCATCGAAATCCTAGTATGAGTTTACTTTAGTTAAAAGGAATTAATTGAAGTAAAAGTGTTTTTATTAGTGAATTAATTTATTTAAGGAACATGCATAGCATGCAACATGTAATATAAATCTTAAGTGTGTGTAAGAAGTAATCTCAGTCGTAGATCACTTTGGATATTAGATTTATATTATAACTTATGATTATAAAATCAAGACTAGGGTGAAGGAGGAAGACACTTGTGTTGAGGGAGTTGACATAGTCGGGACATTGATAGGAAGTCACTTTGGTGAGAGACCAAGGTTGAGGATAGAAAAGAAGGACTTTTTCTAGTGTGAGGATTGTAGAAGAAGAGAAGGAATTTTTCTTATAGGAGAGTGAGGAGATCTCACAGGTTGGGGGAAGATATTTCATCCAAGTGTTGATGCAAAGAGGGTTGGAACACAAAGGAACATGATTCGAGATCTTTGATAGGTGGAGAAGGAATTTCATATAGAGGTCTTACAAATCAAGGAGAAGAGAGATCAGAGGCATCCGTAGGTGGGTTTAAGAGGATAGAAGCCAAAGGAAAGGGGTGTGTCATACGAAATTCTCCATACTGGTTTTCCGTACATGTATGTTATTCACAGTGGAGATAGTCACATATGTTTGTGGGTCACAAGAAGGTGAATCGTGTATACCTCGAAAAACATGTTGTTAAGGGTCCATACGATAGAGCATACTTGGTTAGGTTTGTATGTAGTTGTATTTCTCTTAGTGGACCATTTTCCCTGTTACGGGAGCCTTGATTTGAACTTAATAAAAGCATATTGGAATTGGTTTTCCCTCCAAGGTTTTTCCACAGATATTTTACCCAAAAATATTGGTGCCTTGTGTTTATGAGTGCAGCTATGTGAGACATTTTCCATCTTACAAACCTATGAGATGTGGATCATTGCAACCATGTGAAGATATTATCCATTTTACAAACCTGAGAGAAATCCCATGAAGGGTGTGTGGTTCCTATCTGAGACAGAGATGGAATGTAGAGATGACCTCCTCCATTCAAAGAGTTGAGAATAACTCCAGATGATTATCCAGTGGGAAAGCCGATCTGCTGAGTTAGACGTGCATGTGGCTGAGCACAAGGTGAACGTGTGAAATCCCAAACTATTGGGTGCATTGTCATGAGAATAGAAATGAAGATGATGTATTAACCTCCTCTGAGAACATAGTTGATGAGAAACTTCAGATGACTCTCATGTGTGAGGTAGTGATAAATAATATCTATTGAGTGGACGTGCCTGTGGACGAGCACAGGTGAACGTGTGAAGAAATGGTTCTTTTGTATAATGCAGTGAGCCAAAGATACGGACATCCCTATGGATGTGCCCCTAGTGGATGAGAACTAGTGGGTATACAATATCCCTTGCTATATTGTTCAAGAGTCAGACCTGCTTGTAACCCTAATTGTAATGTAAAGGGTACATGTCGGCCCCACCTTAATGTGTCTAGTAATTAATGTAAAATATAATTAATATGGTTAATATTAATTATATTATAAGCTAGTGAGGTCATCCCTGTTGTGCCAATAGACATTTATGTTGGCAAGTTCACGTTAGTATAAGTAAAGGTAAATTCCCCATTGAAGAAACATATCTTTCATGTGAGTTTGGAAATTTCAGCAAGTACACTTCCTTGGGAAAAGTGCACACCTCTCTTGGGTGTTAGTCTTCTAGGGTTTGAGCACCCTCTTGTGTGCTAGGTTTTATCTTGGTGATGAAGGTCTTTCTCTTGAAGAATATAGAAAATGATTTGGTTGGGTTTTCTTCCCTTGTTGAGAAGGGTTTCCCAGGATACTTCTTGTGTTCTTGTGCATGGTGCTTCTTCTTGTGATCTTGGTTACTACAACATTTATGGTTA
This sequence comes from Picea sitchensis, assembly GCA_010110895.2. Lineage (NCBI taxonomy): Eukaryota > Viridiplantae > Streptophyta > Pinopsida > Pinales > Pinaceae > Picea > Picea sitchensis. Next base: position 109,076 of record SNQJ01S0031045.1, on the reverse strand, counting down.
TGATTAAATGCTAAAAATGAAATGATCTTCATGCTCAACCTTATCTATTGAAAAATCAACACCTTGTGTGTGAGATTTATTTTCCTAATTTATGTTTCCGCTACATGTTTAGTTGATTACTCAATTGTACTTTTAGTAAATAAAATGATTTTATTTTGAGCTAATTATCAAACGCTAAATTGTAATGAAATCAACATAGTCTTTGAATCTACCATGGATTGAAATCCAAATATATATATATATATATATATATATTCGTACATATGATCCATCATAAATTATTTCCATAAAAAAATATTTATTTAAATAAAATATTTAGTTGTAATATTTTTTTATTTTTTTTTGTTGGTTATTTAACCAACTTTTTAAAAGAGATGTTCATAAGGTGAATAGGTAACATGTGAATAGATTATTAACTTGAAAATGATGTGTAAAGTGGAGACTCTATGGATTTGAATAATATAAAATATCATGAAGACATATGTAAGGTCCCACAAATTTTTATGTGTGTTTGGAACGTGGAAATTCTATGATCACCTTATTATGATTGAAAAGTTTGTATGCCACTTAACTATAAAAGAAATTATATGGTATTTGTTTATATCGGAGGATTTCTAGTTTATGTTAGTGTATATTGAAAGAAATTTCATTATTTTAAATTAAAAAATGCACTCTAGTTTCATGGTGATATATACATTAAGATTAAGGCAATAACTACTTAGCATACTTAAGCAAGAGGAAAACATTGCATGATAAAAATTCTATCTCTATCTTTATCCCTAGGTTAAAGGGATAACATTTCAATATTTATGTTTATATGCAAAACATTGTGACATTTATTCCTAATTAGTTGCTTACCTTATTTTTGTGATATGATGTGGTAGGCAGGATATGATGTGATTTTATATAATTATGTTAAAGGGTTAGTCTGATCTGGATTTATGAAAAGAACAAAATGGATAACAGATCAAATACAATAACATATAGATAAAGAGAATAATAACAGATATCAAGTGAACAATAATTTTTATTGAATAAATAAAATATGTTGAAACTGTAAAATTGCATAACTGAAAACAACTTGCTCGAATGGTGGTAACTATCTTTGAGAAGATATGTGGCTACTATACGCATATGTCTAAGAAACATGATTACAATGAGGCTCTAGAGAGCCCTTTTAACATTACTCATGAATGCCAAAACCCTAGACATAAAAAAACCTAATCCTAGGAGATGAAATGCCAAAAGTTATGTGGGCCCGATGGGTAAGTTGGTACCTCAACTTCCCAGGCTCGTAACTTTTTCATACGACCTCAATTTTAGGTGCGTGATAGCTCGTTGGAAAGGTATTTTCGAGAAATACACATTATGTCATCAAACTTTGACTATGTTTACAGTTTGACTGTGGAAAGCCAAAAAAACACTTTTTAGGGCCCCAAAACGGCCCTAGAAGTATAGAAAGATGTACTCACATGAAAACTTTCAAAATAAGCCAATTGGATTAGGTGGGAGGCCACCAATCTCCACCTGGAAGCTCTGTAGGGATTCAGAAAGCCCCAAAAGTGTAGAAAACACAATTAAAAAGAATTACAGAAGAACGTGTTGAACTAAAAATTGTCAAGAGGATCCAGTTGGAATAGGTGGGTGGCCACCAATATCCACATGGATCAATCCTCACCCCTTAGGAAGAAATGGTCTCCATTTCATTGAGTTCCCCCATCAGGTTGATCTCTATTGGTGTTAATTGTTCTTTGATCTCTAAGGTTTCCAATAATGGTAGAAAATATGCTTGGAGGAGATCCGCATTGAACATTGGGTGCAAGCCAAGGAAGGAGGAAGTGTTGATCTCAAAATAATTGTCACCCACAACCTTGGTGATGGTGTAAGGCCCATAGAGAAGTGGAAAGAGCTTATGATGGGGCCCTGTAAAGCCTTCCTTCTGCAAATGTAACCAAACCTTGTCTCCCACCTGAAACTTGTGCGGTACCCAGTGTTGATCATGGTGCTACTTGTACTTAACAATGCCTTTCTGTAAAATATCATTGACCTTTTAGTGGATGTGATGAATCCGTTCAATGAATATGGTGGCTTTGTCGGCCTCAGATTGAACATGGGAAGAATATGTCTGTGTGGTTGCAAGAGGTAGTGCAACATCAATGGGACCCAAGGGTTGGAATCTTAGCCCCACCTGAAAGGGGCTATGATCGATGGAGCTATGAAGATCCCTTTTGTAGTTGTGTTGAACATAGGGAAGACTCTCATCCCATCTATGTGGATGCTTAGAGTTATACATGCACATGACGTGCACAATCATATGATTGATGACCCATGTTTGGCCATCGGTTTCAGGGTGTAAGACAATGGATTTAGTGATCTTGGTTTCCAATAGTTACTAGAGACTCGACTAAAATGTGTTGAGGAACCTGTTGTCCCAATCAGAGATGATGGTTTGTGGTATCCCAAAATGGACCCACACTCGTTCGAAGAAGAGATTGGCAGTATCTTTCATTGTGATGCTCTTCTTTCAGGTTGTGAGAATGTCCATCTTTGAAAACCAATCAACCACCATAAATATGAAATCATTTCCTTGCTTGGTGGACATAAGGCTAGACATGTAATCCATCAAGATGGATTCGCAAGGCTTCTCGATAGTAGGAAGAGGGGTGTATAAGCCTTTCTTCTTGATGGTTGGCTTGGAAATGACATAGGAATTGAAAGATCTGATATACTAATTGACATACTCTCGAAGTTTTCGCCAATTAAAACATTTCAATAGAACGACCACAATTTTCTCCATGCCAAAATGTCCTACTATCCGACTGTAGTGAGCCTCCCAAATTAGCTTTGCACACTCACTTGCAGGAACAAATATATGGCCCAGATGGCATAACATTCCATATTGAATGTGAAAATCGGTGAAATTTGCACATGTACCCAAGAGCTGATAGGTGGTGTTGAATTCATGATCTCACTGATAAAGTTGGGGACACTCTGATGCCTCATTCCCATAGGAATGGAGCACGGTGGTGAGTGCATCCATGGGAGGTCGATTGAGGTAGTCAATGACATTTGTGCTCCTTGTCTTATACTTGATGTTGAGATGGAACTACTATAGGTATGTGGACCACTTTTGATGGCATTCGTTCTTGTTGCACCCCTTTTGTCACCTGAATGATAAAAATAGGGATGCTTACAAGCCCAGTTGGGTTAGCTAGGCAAGATAATAGTGAATTAAAGAGTTAGAAACATCAAACATAAGGAATAAACAAAATACTAAGCTAAGAACAATAAAATAAAGTAAACTAGAATGCATAAGGACATTAAAACAATAAATAAACAAAATTCATGCCACCAATGAAAAGGATTGTATTAGTGGAAAGAAAACACCAAAGAGAAAGGGAGACTTATGGGTCCCCTCTTCCTCCAAGGGAGGGCTATTGAACCCCCAAAGATTGAGCTCTTCTTACAACTAGAAAACTTGAAGGAAATGGTGAAGAAATCCCATGCTCATTCACTCAAGAGGTGATGTGAATAGCTCAAATGAAATGTTGCTTGTATGATCTTGACAAGGAAAAAGGATCCTCCAAGCGAATATAGGCAACATAACAATACAGATGAATTCCTTGGAAATGCAGTGCACCCATGGCCTCTTTTTATAACATAGCTTTGAGGCATTATTCAACTAGTCTTTAGTGTGAACAAGGGGTCCTTTAGGGCACCCTTAGGTCTTTGACCAGCCCCCTAGTCGGATTCAACCGAGATTTGGGTGTCAAATTGACTTGGAAGCTGAACCATAAGTGGGTGGAAGGCCGACCATAATCATAAATGCACCATTCTAAGGGGTGCATAGTTTTTTGCTTCCAAATTCGCACATTGTGCGCATGTGCGCTTTTCTTGCATTTTTGGATGGCGCATGTGCGCGCACTTCATGTGTAGTCTTAGCGCATACTAATTTTATAACTGGTTGTATAGTTTTGGGCCTTTTTCAAATGCATTTTTTGTCCATGGATGAACTAATAGGTGTTTTGAGATGTTGGATTCCTGTAACCATTTGCAGACAAAATTTCAGTGATAATAGATGCCCCTGATGTATGAGGTTAGGATCATACGTATAGTCGAACTACATCAATGTTTCTTCTACTAAGAGTACCATTGTAAGAAAGAGATATGAAGAGAGTGTGAAGAATGACCCATTGGATGGAGAGGGGAACCTGTAGGACCCAAACCTTTTGCAAGGTGTAAAAAATAAAATTTTGTACAAACAAGGTGAGCATGCCCCATGCTCGTGTCATGAAACTCAAAAATGTGTAATACAATAACTGAAGCTATGTGTTGGTGGAGATGACTGCAATGACCTTAGGGGCATGTTTGATGATAGTATAGGACAATTATGATGGTGAAAAAATTCTAAAAAGAGGTAATGACACCTATAAGAAGTGTCGTTGATTCGCAGGCATTGATGGCCTAACAATGTTCAGAGATCTTCGGAAAATATAAAAACAATTGCAATAGTCGCAAAGTAAGACCCACTGCAACATGATAAAGTGTTGGAGTCGAATGTTTTGGAGGTCAAAGAAAATATAGAGCGATGATGTTTCTCTCTGTGTCATCTGATACTTCTCATTTTGAAGGTAATGAGAGTCAATACGTCGTCACCTATCTAGAAACTGTGTTGATGTTGATAGAAAGGGAGACACGACTTCAAGAAGCGGAGGGCTTCGTGAAATCCACTGGATGAAATTAGGAACTGAAGAGTAACATGGACAAAATCTAGAAGTGGTGAGACTCGAGACTTCCCTTGGTTGGGGTAGAGGTAAAGTGGCAGCAATCGTGAAACCAAATCTAGCATTAGCGGGACGACTAGACGAGGGTAAATTGTGCCAAAGGCATGACAAAATGGACAAACGCAGAGATCAAAACAGGGGTTTGGAAAAAGTCATTGATGGAAGGAATTGAAAAATTCCCCAATCAAGGGAGAAAAGGGTTGCTTTGCCATAAATGGAAGGTCGCTAAAGGCGACAACAGAAAGCTAGGAAAATGCAGAAAAAAAGGTTTTGTACAGTTACCAAAAGAATAAAGAATAAAGAATAACTTGGGATAACTGTGCAGATATAGAAACAGGTGCCCCAATTTAATATGGATTGGTCAGATGATGGCACAAGTTGCATGGGAAACAACTGGAGGGTGAGGGCCCCATAAGTGAGTTTCTGTATTAGGAAAGTGAATGGAGGATAATCTGCATATGGGCAAACTGACGGTGGATGAAATGGATGGTTAATGATACTATGGGGGTGTAGTTGAAAATAGAACCATGATGAAGTAACCTGGGAGTCCATTGGGCAGGCGAGAAAAATGAATAGAAGGAGTATGTGGTTGGTTCTTAACGATGCGTAAGACTATTGGGACTCCCATCCCTAAAGGGTGAAAACAACATGACTGTCAAAGTGCCAAGGGGGACTATGAATGGGACAACTCATGTGGGGGAGAGTGCTACCGGGTGACAGTACCAAAATGTAGTGGAGGTGATAGTACTGCAAAGCCATATATAGGGATCCTAGAGGAAAATATCGGAGGGTGTGACTGGGAGATGCAATTTGATATTCAGAGGGAATGACTACATGCCAGTGTCAATGATATACCTAAAAGGGTAATGTTGATGTATAATGATCAAGTACCTACACACATGAAAACTAAATACCTGATGTGAACAATATCTGAAAAGATCATATAACATTTATTCAATAATGTGTGAATGTAAGCATGTGTACCTGAGCATAATATGAGAAAAATTCCCCCAGGGGGTCGATGATGGATAGTGGCCCGAGGAGTGGAATGGTGTAGGTGGTTGGATACTGATCCCATGGCTGAAGACAGATCGAAAAACGAGCACTCAGAGCTCATGCAATTGAGTCTGGAAGTTTGGAAAAAAGGGACTATATATAGTTATAGGGCCCACAATGCCACCTCATTTGTACCTGTTGTCTGATTAAGTGGATGAGCGATTTTAGAGGAGATTTGGAGATTCCAGGAGATTGATTCATTTAATTCAGGATCAATGAGTTTCAGGTTAGTTGGCGTATCCTCCTGCATATGAATTAGGGTTTCTTTTATGGGCAAGGTTGTATGGATGGTCGTACAAGGGGATTTTGTGAGGGTGGTTTCCCCAGTCTGTGGGTGATCAATGGATTCATGTGCATGAGTGTGCGGCTATAACTTGGATTCGCATGCATGCATGTGCGGTTGTGTTCCTAATAGTAGTGCATGTGTGCGCAACTGTCTAGCGAACAGGAGCATCAAAAGGCACATCTGTGTGTGTGACAGGGGCATATGTGTGCACTCCCGTATCACTGACAGTTGCACATGTGTGCACGACTGTGGGATGAACAGGTGCGCATATGTGTGCTCCTATGGGGAAAACAGTTGCGCCATGGAGGCAAAGGTGAAGGGTGTAAAAACTTATCTTTTGTGGAGATTTTGATGTTTTTATGGGTTGTGATTGTTGATCAAGTATTGTGTATGTGGATGTAGGTGACCATTTGGATGATGTCAATTCATTGGAGAGAGAGGGATTGGTCATGCCTGAGGGAGGAAATGAGGGATGAGGAGCAAGCAGTCCGGGACACATTGGAAGCTTGTGGGTTGTTGAAGTTTTTCGAGTGTTCACTAGTGTGGGCACATGAGTACTTATTGCAGTTCTTGATTTCGATGTGGAGTCTGGATCTACATTGCTTCATGGTGTGGGGTGAGAAAGTGGCCTTTACTACAGTGGAGGATGTATATTTTCTAATTGGTCTCCCTTTTTGGGGAACCCCATTATCAGTAGAGCCCGTGTTACCCGGGGATGGGAAATTGGTTGTCTTAGCCCGGAGGTATTGTTCGAGGGAGAGCTTTATGTCGGCCTCCATGGTGAGTATTGGGGCGATGGATGCCCTTATGCATCGTTGCATGGAAGTGATGATTGTGAGATTCTATGGGTATCTCATGAATTAGTGGATTAGTGGGGGTCAACTGAGGATTATGCAGAGGGCATTGAGCGGTGAGCACTTTTCCTGGGGCTTGATGTTGCATGCCAAGATGTAGGGAATATTGACAGGTGTCAAGTTGCTGACTTGGGGGAGTTTTCCTTTGGGTCCATCTTGGTAGTGTGGTTCTTGGAGAGGGTGTCTATGTTGCGCCCTAGAGTGCTTCTAGGGGCACCTGGTGTGCGAGAGCCTCGATTGAGGTGGTGAGCGATGATATTGGTTCATCATGGTGGTGGGGAGGGTGGCCGCTATTTTACGACCAAGGTTGCATAGGTGTGGTGTCATATGCCACAGATCATACTTCAGTATCCTTATTTTGGGGTGGACTTCTGGGATGATCTGGATATGGTGCTACCCCCGGGAGAGGTGTTCGACCACATAGGTATGATGTTATATTTGATGTTTTGATATTTAGGTAGTATAGCATGTTTTTTATGTATAGATGGATGTTGATTGTATCATTTGTTTGTTGTGTGTGCATATGTGGGACCTTGCGGGCATGAGGTTGAGTTGGTTAGAGCGTCGGCTTGACAGAGGCCTGTGCGACCATCGCAGGGAGAGTTGCGGGCAGGGGAGAGATGATGACGGGAGGATGCTAGGGTGAGGCCCTTTGAGGATGAAAGAGCGGCCATGAGACATCGTTACGATGACCCTGGTGCAGGGCCTTAGAGTGCTCCTCTGGCAGGAATCAAGGGAGAGTTTACAGTTTTTCTTTTCCGATTAGATGCAGTACTACAGGGAGTACTCGAGGGGATGTGGGTGTGTGTCTAGGATGAGGGGGTCCTGGAGTAGTGTATTGGTCTTCTGGTGGAGTTGCAGACCCTGATCCACAGAGAAAATGTAGTGGGGGCGGTGATGACTGGGCAGTTTCCCCCAGGGCTTGAGGGACCGATAGTTGGTGGGGTACCTCCTCTAGAGAGAGGACTAGGTGGTTGTGCTCTAGAGGCGCCATGAGGGCCTCTATATATGTATTTTTGTATTTATATAGGCCTATGATCCCATTTTGTATATGGTGTGGTGACACCATTTTTGTATCTATATAAGGGTGAGGTGCTTCACCGACCTATAGATGTTGTATATGTATGATTTTTTGTAAACATTGATGCCACATTGACCAATATATATATATATATATAGATGGATATATATTTTGAGATCTTCGTGATTTTCACATGTGTTGATTTTTTTTAGTGCTTTTTATGATGTCTGATCTATATGCTGTGACAGACTTATGATGGTTTATGAATGTGTAAAGGTATCATGATGTCATAAATGCCAATCTAACACTAGGTTAGCCATATTATCTGCTATTTGATTGAATTGTCTTGGAATATATGTAAATGTGATTGAATCAAAATGTCAAGATAAAAGTCTAACTTGTAGGTATTTGAGGAAGAGGCAAGGATCGTGGACACAATACACATTGTTGAGCTGAAGGACCACGAGTTGGGAATCTAGTAAAATGCTAAGGTGTTGAATATGGCGATGACTAGCCTCAGCGAGGAGGCCAATGACGGTTGTGTATTTTGCTTGGTTGTTGGCTGTTGAGCCCAAACATGTGCCGCTGGAGTGGAGAAGTTCATGTGAGGGGGAAAAGAGGGCCCAAGCGGCCCAAGTGAGATTCTGTGTCCACAAACTAGCTCCATCAATGTAACCGATGTGGTAGGCTGATGGAGGAGGCATCTATCAATATAAAAAATGGTATATTAGATGCAAGTCATGGAAAAAGAAGACTGAAAACTTCCACAAAAAGCATACAAAAAGAAAAATCCTAGTGTAGAATGGCTACGCTCAGGCGTAAAATTTATTTAAGTACAACTTGTTGATGGGTTCTTTGAGCGGGTGTCCTTCTGGAGAGGCCAGGATGTATGTGCCTTTAGTGAGCAAATTTTGGATGATGTAAGGTCCATGCCATAATGAGTCAAACTTGCCATGGTCGAAGGTATCGTGGGCGATATCGTAAGCAAGGACAAGGTCACCTTTGTTGAATGATCGAAGGTTGACATGGAGATCAAAGGTGGACTTCGACCATTTTTTGGCTTCCTCATTATTCTGTAATGAACACCAGCAGTCTTCATCCAGTGACTCTAAGTTCAACAAACATTGTTCCATTGGAGCAGTGTTAGGTAATATCTCAATAGCGGTGCGTAAGGTGGGAATTTCTCACTCAATGGGGAGAGTAGCCTCGACCCCATGGACAAGATGAAATGGTGTGAAACTAGCGGTAGTTTTGACTTTCATGCGATAATCCCATAGCACGGAAAACAACATATGGTGCCAATTGGTCTTATGTTTGTTAATAATGCCCTGCAACATGGTTTTGAGGACCTTGTTGACCGCCTCTACATATCCATTGGAATGAGGGTAGTATGGGGAGGTGAACTCATGGGAGAAGCCTAACCTGGATGAGAGTTTGATGAAAATATCATTCTTGAAATGTTTCCTGTGATCAGAGACTAGTTGGAGTGGTACTCCAAAGCGGGAGATGACGTGGTTAAAGAAAAAATGCGTTGCAATGTCAGTGGTGTTGTTGAAGGTAGCCATGGATTCAACCCATTTGGTGAAGTAATTGAATGCAACAATGATGTATTTGTGTCCATTGCTGGATGGAGGGTTGCAAGTCATGAAATCTATGCCCCATTTGCAAAATGGGCCAGCAGTAATGACTAGATGGAGAAGAGCGAGTGGTGCCCTTGCTTTGTTGGCATATAGTTGACATTTGTCACAACGTGGATGCAATCGTGAAACAATGTGGGCCAAAAGTGGCTGGCTCAAATGATTTTTTGGGCAGTGGACATCCCGTAGAGGTGGCCACCGTGTGTGTCGTTGTGGCAGCCATTCAAGACTCTATCAACTTCATCGATGGTCAAACATCAACGAAGTATGGTGTCAACCCATCGACGATATAAGATATCATTGATAAGGAGGTAGCAGGGGGCCTGGTGTTGAATACCTTGATGATCATATCGGGAAATGTGATGGCCAAACTTTTGTGTTTGGAGGTAGATGAGGAGATCGTCGTACCAAGGATCATCTGAGGGGATGAAAAATAGATGTTTTTCAGGGAAGTCGGTATTAATGGAAGAGCTAGTAGTATCGGAAGGAAATGTCATAATGAATTTAGCTAGGATGAGGGATTTATTGCTTTTGGGTGTTCAAAATTCGAGGTCGTACTCCTGAAGGATGACGATCCATCGGGAAAATTTGCCATTAATTTGTCGGTGACTGAGAAAGTATTGCATTGGGTTGGAATCTGCTACGAACTTGGTAGTTCGAAGCAGAATGTAATGGCGTAGCTTCTGAACTTTGAGGACAACTGCAAGGGTGAGTTTCTCTTCATGATTATATTTCAGGGGTGGTCCTAAAATATTCTTACTAATGTAGTAAATGAAATGCTCACGGTCGTCATCCCCTAATTGGACGAGACCTCCTACTACTAAAATGACTGATGCTGATAAGTAGAGGATATACTCATGGTCATAGTCGAGTGGAATAATCAACGGGGTCTTGGAGAGTGCCCCTTTGAGGTCGTCAAAATCGGACTGGGCATATTCATCCCATTGAAATGGGATCTCGTGTCATAGCAAGCGAAGGAAGCCATGTGCACGAGTGGTGTAATCTGGGACAAAGCATCGTAGAAAGCTATCTTTTCCTTGTAAGGTCTGCATTTGGCGTAAATTCTGTGGTAGGGAAATTTTTGTGATGGCTTGGACCTTGAGGGGGTCCACTGTGATGCCATGTTGGGAAATGATGAACCCAAGGAGGTGGTCGTCGGTGATGTAAAATACGCACTTGAGGGGGTTCAAGTGGATATTGTATTGACGACACCTTTGGAAGACAATGTGTAAGTCATCAAGGTGTCGAGTGCATTTCTAGGATCGAGCGGTGAGATCAACCAAGTAGGCTAGAATGATTGGAGCCAGATCATGGAAAATGTACGTCATGGCACGTTGAAAAGTGGCTCCAGTGTTCTTGAGGCCAAAAGGCATGACACGATATAAAAAATTACCCCAAGGGGTAGTGAATGTGGTTTTGTATTGATTGGCTGAGTGGATATGAATTTCGTTGTAGCCATAGAAACTGTCCATGAAGGGAAAAGCCTCATGGTTGGCACAATCATCGATAATTTGGTCAATGAAGGGTGTTGGAAAAGTGTCTTTGGGACAAGCATGATTAAGATCACAAAAATCCGTACAGACACAGATAGTGCCCTGCTTTTTGTTAACGGAGACGAGGTTGGAGACCCATGACGTATATGCGATGGGGTATATGAACCCTGCAACACGCAATTTGTCAATTTCATCTTTAACGAACGCTTCTTTGGACGAGTGTAATGGACATTTCTTTTGTCGTATAGGGGTAATATCAAGCCATGTGTCTATATGATGTTCGAAAATAGACGGATCAAGGCCATGCATCTTTGTGTATGACCAAGAACAAATGTCTCGGTATTCCCGGAAGAAAGCTTTGTAGCTGTAATTTCTTCAGGAGAGCATGCGGTGTCAATGGTGATTTCTTCTACGACTCTAAGTTTGATGGAAATATTGATTTTGATGGTGGAGGAAATATTGGCCATATTGCCTTCTTCAAAAGTGTCGAGGTCAGGGATAGGGTTATTGAACCAATCTATATGCCTTTATGGGAGAAAATCTTTGGTTTCGACTACGTAAATGGGGTTTTGGTTAGGAGGCATGAAGGCTTCCTGTGAAAGAAAGAGCACTCTATGGTGGAGCGCATCCCATGGGAAATCAGGGGTAGTTAATTCATCAAGGATGTCTTTGTCGCAGTGGAACTGTTGAGAATATAATGGATCCAGGGGAAGATAATTGGTGACTGTCACCATGTGGTTGTTTGTTGGTGGTGACGATGTAGAGGGGGTATTGCAAGGAGGTTGTGATGGTTCACTTGACATAAACCAAATATCATGATATTGTGGGTTGAAAATGGTGGTCAAGCGTAAAATTTCCATGGAGAAATGAACTGGAGAATTGGGGGAAAATCCTCCTCTAGACTATCGATGAACCATGGAGGAGTGGGAAGTCCCTCAGGATCAGGGGATAAGATATAAACAATATCAGGAGAGGGAGTAGGGAGAATTATTGGGGTTACCATATGTGGGGTGATGGTAGGATTGGGAATAAGGGCCAATTGACGATGTTGATACTCAATGATTGTAGGACACTGATATGTGAAGTGGCCAAGTGATTCACAAAGAGAGAAAGGGCATCGCATATGTTCATTGATAGAGGTCGTGACATAGTGGATGTCATTGACATGCGTGGGAGATGATGTAGATGAAAGAGGCTTTTTTTGGAAGCTCTGGCGGACTGCCATTAGTGTGTGTCGAAATTGAGGTAATGTCAGGCAATGGTGGGTGTAATGGACATACTCAGAATAGATGGCACATGCGAATTTGGTTCACAACCCTTTGCTACCTGTGTTAAGGGATGCAGAGGTAGCACTGGAGGGAGTGACGAGTGGTGTCGGTGCCCGCGGGAGTTGAATTAAATTGCGTAGCTTAGGGAGATAAGGGCACTTATTTTTGGGGTGTCCATATTTCTTGCATAGTGCATAAGGAGGCTGAATGTGTGGTGGAAGTGGAGCAACATGCTCTTTCTTCTTCTGTCTGCCCCCAGCTGTAGCATGGGTGTTAGGGAGTGGAGGTGTGGGTGGGATGGTGGGGGTAAGTATTGGAATCTGGATCAGGATTCCTTCTTTTTGGGGAGGGAGGGATGGTTGAGGGACTATCTCAGGTGGATGTAGATACCATATAGGAGTTTCCAACACCATATTGGGAAGGGTAAGCATTGTGGCTACCTGGAAATATTATACACCCGACAGGGGGTAAAAGAAGGAGATTTGGGTAATGCCTTCGGGGACTATTTCCCAAACCAGAATGTGGCCCTATGGGAGGGTATAATCAAGAACATGGGGAGCTGGAGAGTTCTCAAAGGATTTTTTAGGGAGGAGCTCAGCAACTAGTGGGACGCCAGATAGTAATGAAGCCTCTGTGGGAGGAAGGGTATCTCCAGTTTATGTTAGGTTGGATAAGATGACACATACTGGTGTTGAGGGATGTATGAGTAGGGGTTCTCCATGGTATGTCCCTAGCAAGCATATTTCCTTAAAAAATTTGGGACCCATTTTGATGAGTGGGTAGGCTTCAGGATTAGTGTGAACCAAGAGTAGGATATTATCGATGTTGCAGGAAGGATTGGGATCGTAATGTGACACTTGGTAGATAATGAAAATCTTCTCATTGTGGGGGAACATCATGGTGTGAAACACAGAAGAGACAACTGCATTCATAGCATACATGTAGCTACAACCAAACAATATATTGTAATTGAGTGGGGCATCGATAACCTCAATGTCAATAAGAATGGTTTTTACCCCGAGTTAGACAGGGACATTTTGGAAGAGCCCTTTGAGAGAATATGGTCATATATCATAAGCTCTTAAGGTAATGGAAGATGGTATAAGTTCAGGGGAGCCAAGTTTCTTCCATACGGATTTGGACATGATGCATGTAGATACACCTTCATCAATGATGCATTGATGGATTGTGATGTTCTGGATTTTAACTGGTATTTGAAAAGAGACAAGATAGGGGAGGTGAGGTTCTCTACTATCGAGATCAAATGTGATGAGTCAGGTATCGATAGGGTCGACTACCCCCAAGGAGGAAAGTGATGAATTCCGTTGAGTGGGACAAGTTTTAAGTACTTTTAAGACTGACATGGCGGCAGGATATTGTGCCAAGTCATCGACCATACTGTAATTGTGAGCCACTCTAGCCTGAGGGTTGTTGACATTCCTTCGCAATGGAATGCGAGGAATACGAAGGGGTGTTTCCATATTAGGGCGTGGAATCATCAAATGTGGTCCAATTGTGAATGGGGGTTCTTCCGAGGTGGTGGGAGAAGATTGGGAGTTGTCTTGATGACTGCGTGTTTGTAGAAGAACTTCCTCTTCACTGGTGAGGAGGATAGTGCAATCCACAGGGTTTCTAGGATTTGGATATTGTTCCATCTGGGGTGGGGTAGGATGTATCTCCTGTTGAGTGTTCATCACCCCTTGGTGGGGGATGGGGCTTTTTAGTACGGCAGGGGGTGGTTGTTGTACATACTTTTATGGGGCATGTTGGGGTGCAGTCGGTGCTAGGGGACGTGGTCTATTTCCAGATTCGTTCATATGTTTAAAATCAGTTATTTGGGGGCAATGGTGAGTATAGTGGCCATACTCTCCGCAAAGGGAACAAGGGAAGCTTTTCCTAAGATTGTTGTTATTCTTCCCTTGGTGTTTGTTGTTATTACCCCCTTGAGGGTTCTGGTTCCCTTGACTCTGGTTGCCCCTGACATGTTGGTTCTGTTGGGGTGGTTTTGGTTCCCTCCTGGTCCTGGATTATTATTGTTTCAGTGTTTTCCTTTCTTTTTGGAATTGTTCGAATGATGGGTCGGATTTTATGTATTCAATTGTTCAAAATTTTGATATTGATGAACGGGAGAGGGATGAACAAAATTAAACCCAGCATGTGTTTGTCCTTGTGGGGAAGCAATGGGCTGGGGAGGACCAGGAAATGGGAAGTACGGTTTATGTTGTGGTAATGATCCGTAGGGTACATAGAAAGGTGTGTCACTTTCACTAGTGCTTAGGGTGTAAGAAGAGGTAGAGGCGTTTCCGGAACTAGTTTTAACAACTGGGCACATCATGAGTGTCGATGGAGGTCCACTTACGAGTGGAGGAAGGGCAACAGGGTATGTATGTTGATAAGGGGGAGGGGGATAGTAAGGATTTCCTTCATATATCAGTGGATATGGAGGTGTACCATACGTAGTTGGTTGTGGGGGGTATGGATTGTGGTGTTTCATGGTACCAATCAATCCATTTGGGAAGTGAGACATCCCAGGTTTGTCCTGGCCAAATGGCATGGGTCTCAGGGTGTCAGGTAATACTGTATATAAGTATCCTGACTGTGAGTAAATGAGATTGAACTGTTGGGCCTTACTGATGGATTCTTCTTCAGACTAAGGGAAGGTGGCGACCACTTCTTTCGAAAGGAGGGACACAAGGGATTTGAGAAACCAATTAAGGCATTGTTGCTTGGTGACTTATACTTTTCATAGACTACGTCGTCGACGCCATTCGTGAATGTGGTCAGCGATGTGTGTAGTGGAGGTTTTCTTAAACTCTAAGAATAGTTTGAGACCATTGTCATGAAGGATTGGTAGTTGAAAGAAGGTCAAAAATGCTTTGGCCAAGATTCAAAGGTCGTATGGGACCCAGATTTTTCTTCTACATACCACTTGGCTGATGGGAAAGTGAGTGTGCATTGAAATATTCTTAATCGGATAGAGTCGTCCATGATGTTGTTTGAAGAGAACCATAAGTGGAAGGTCATGATATGGTTGGTTGGGTTGTCTCTGGATTTTCCTTCAAACTTGGGGATGTCTGAAGGTAGTTTGGTAGGCATTGTAGGCCATGTGGGGTCATGCAACATGGGATCATTAGTGAGTTTATCCAGATCCAGTATGTTGAGGGAAGCCAAGTATGGCATCTAGGGTTGTGGTGGAGGATTAGTTCTAGCCATGATAGGAATGTTTTCCATTCTTGACCCCAAAAGAGGGTTTGTTCCAGCCATGGTGTGAGTGGTGTGTGTCCCTGACCCATGAAGGGGGCTATGTGGGGTTGTACTTTCTCCTGGGGAAGAATTGTGCCCCCCACTTCCTTATACAGGAGAGTGGGTGGATGGTTGATCTTGGGAAGTGGACCCAAGTAAATTGGAACCAAGAAAAGTGGATCCTAAGATAGTATCACTCACAAGAGTGTGAGAAGGTGGAGTTGATGAGTTGGCAAGACTATGAACTCCCCCTAGAATGGGAGGTGTTAGCGATCAAACGCACTAGCAATTTTTTGAAGAATCATGCCTAATCTTGCAGGGAAATTTTGACTTCCTTCCCGAGCTCCAAATTCATATCTAAAAGTACAGTTGGAAAGCTTAGGATGTCTAGTTGTCAATCGACTATTTGAGCGTGTGAAACAGTCTTTCCACGGCTAGAAAACCTTCACTTTTGGTGGTTAACTAGCCTTGAATTTTTCCTTCATTAACCACTGAAAGCAGAGATTTCGGTAGTTAAAGAACCCAATTTTTCTAGTGTTAACCACCGAAAGCCTGTCACTGCGAGAATGACCGAATTTTTGCCCAGATCAGAATTTTTTGAGTTGGAATGGTTTGAAACCTCTTTGAATGGACATTTGTCGAATTATCAAGTCAGATTCAATAGCTATTTTTGATGGATAAGGGAAAGAAGAGGTGTTTCAATCATTTTTGGTACCTTTTTCAAAGGCAGAAAATCAGGGTTTTTGCACACCTCAGTAAATTCGAATTTATCTCTTGGAAGAGTCATCAATTAGACTTGGAAGGCTATTTTTCACTGCATAGGGACTCTAGAAGATTTGAATACCATGGAATGTGGATTTGACCTCATTTTTAGGACCATCCCGTATCTTTTGCAAACTGAATTTTGACTTTCTATATTTAGCATATCTGATCCATGCTTTTAGGATCTCAAAACTGCATTGTAAAGCTATAAAGATAAAGATACAAGATGAACTAAAGGTTGGATTTTGAGTTCTATATGCTACTTTTTTGTATGAAAGACACTTTCTTTAATATATCAACCTGCAAGCTTCTTTCATTTGTTACTGTCAGACCTTCTTTCATCTTTGTCTATGCTTATGAGTGGAATTAGTTCTTTTGTCTCTGTTTAATGATCCTATGGTAACTGCCATCTTACTTTTGATTGTTAAGAAAGAATCACAAGCATCTTTGGCTAGTTTGTTGACCCATCATATATATGTTTTATGTATGTTTTGGTTAATTGATTAATTTTCTTATCCATTTGTTATACAAACCTATCTGACAATAGCTCTTGAAGGCCTTGTGTTGCATGAATATAGTTAAGAATGTCTTGAGAATACAATCTAGAGGTTAAGATATTCATCTTGATCCAAACCCACACCTATTATTGAGAAAATTGTTTCCAAAAAGATTAAGTTACCAGGCATCTCTAACTTACAACCTAGGAGGGTTTCCTGGAGTGATAACAAATTGGCGCCATTGTCGGGGAGAGGAGATCGAAGCTCAACTTCCTTGGGAGACGACATAGATCCAGCTTTGATGATAGACAAAGTCTAGACATCAATTGGTTGTAATCATCTATCTGGCGACTCCATGAAGGACGGATCTGTTGGTGACTCCACTGGTATGACATGAACAGAATCGTAGAAAAGAGTTATGCCTTCTGTGATTTTTAAAAGATTGTTGGTTTCCCTAATCTAGTACCTACTAGAAATGAATGGGAAAGAAGTATTCCCAGATTTCGAGGAGAAGAGTGGGAAGTTCCAGTTGAATACTTGTTGGATTTTCATGACTTTATTCACCAGCTTGAAATTGTGCATGAGGATGTTCAGATCAAGCTCTTCGAGTTTTCTTTAGAGGAGATCACTCATGATTGGTGTCAGTCACTTCCGGTTGCCAGTATCAGCTCTTTGGCAGATTTTCATGCTACCTTTCATTTGTTTTGCAAAGAAATATTTTTAGCTGATCTTTTATCTCCCAAATGTTGTCATGAATTTCATTTATTGACTAAATATTCAGATAGTCATGAAGAGTATACTGTTATAAGGGATACCTCTCAATGTGATCGAGACATTGATGATCTTCACTATGGAATCCATAGTATAGATGTTTTTGACACTATACCAAATGAATTTACTATCTTAAATTGCCATGAAGATTAGATTGTCCCATTTGAAAACTTGAAAAATGATAAAAAAAAAAATATTTTATCATGTGACGGAGTTGAATCTGTAGCAAATACTGAGAACAGTCTTCAGCCTTTAGATTTGCAGACAAAGGGAAATTGTAGTTGTTAGCGATATTTCTTGCAAGGGGGGCTAGAACGCAGAAAAATGGGTTAAAAACCCACTTGTCCAAGGTTTCGGATGATAATGCACCCAATATAAGTCACGAGCAAGTCCGAGCGGTCCAGATTGGAACACCTAGATCAACGACGCATATTGGATTCCAGACCCCCCTTTCCTTTCTACCTTTAAGTNAATCGGGGGCGCACCTTTTTGATGGCCACGATCGAAGAGCCCGGATCAACGACTCAGGCACAGCCCTGACTTTCTCAGTTGTCCTGTCTTTAACCCCGTGTGGGCCCCTCTCCTATCGTGACACCTTCCTTTCCACCTCTCCCTTGCTGCCGAGTGTCATCCATCCGCCTCCCCATCTTCGCCCACGTGGCCCATCCTCCATCTCACTATCCACCCATCACCTGCCGCGTGTCCCGCACCTTTTCCACGTCATCCTCTCGCCAAAGAGCGAGTCCACTATCCCTCGTCTTCCTCCTCTTTCGCCTGTTTTATTCCACCATGTGACCTCCTTTGTCACTGTTCCCGCGCCACGCCATTCCCTTCACAACCTTGTAATCCGACATCATCACTCCTATCATTTGCCCCATTCTCCTTGTTGGCCTTCCATGCCTGTCCCTCAAGATATTCAGTTATTCCAGGTGGCAACATGAGGGGTCTTCCATATCCTGAAGTGCTGAGTTGGCCGGGCCATTCTCAATCCCAAGAAGCAGTTATTGAAGCGGTTGGTGGTGGTTAAACATCGTCTCCGCCATAATGGGAAAGTCCTGCATTGGATTAAAGGCACGTCGATTCGCCGAATAAACTGTCAGAAGATCGATCGCGTCTACCATAAGTTGCATGACCATTCAGAGATTACAGCCCTGTATTGTTAGAAGCCATGTAGACGCAAAGCCTTCAATGAAATTTCTTGGTTCCGTTGTTGTTGTTGTTTTGAGTATATGTAGGCATTTTTGCCATTTTTGTATCTATCGATGGTAGAGCTAAGCTCCCGACTGTAAAGTTTCAGTGAACATTCTGGTTTCCTAGTTATGCCTCTGTGTTTGAGACTTCTTGGTTTATAACAAACAGTTCTCCTTTTTTCCATATTTGTTTCATCTTATGCTAGAGAATCCACAGTCGAAAGATTCGCGTGGATTTAACAATCTTGTTATGATAAAGGATTTGTTGTGACATTGTTGTGCCCTCTGGTGTTATGTGTTTGAATATAAGAAGATCTTGTGTTTTAATGCTTTCTTCTTCAGTCTGTTGTGAACCTGACGTTTATGACAGACCCTTGCACTCTTCTCATGAAATCTTCCCCCTACTCACCCTTTATTGCAACTCACTGTTTGAAGTTTATCAAGACCTCACTCGTTCATGCATGCCTGGTCTAGTTTCTGAGTTGAGGCTACTGTTTTGAGTTCACCTCCATTTGATCACCCCCCTTTCAAACAAATCGTGACATTAAACTGATGGGCGTTGGGCTCTACTCCTGCTAGCAGTCCAGGAGTGACTTCCGGCTCCAACAGTAGAATACATGAAAAGGAAGATGATGAGAAGAAAGGTTTAGATCAGCAGTACATCATGCATGTTTCTTTAATCGAAGAAGAACAATTTACATTCACCATTGAGATCAGTGAAAGCAATCAATAATTGTGACATAGTAAGATAGATCATCAATTCAAAGAGGTTTTTCTTTATAACCTTTATGACCCTGTTGCTAATTATTTGGAATCAGTTGTTGAGCAGTCAATACATGAGTTTACAGCATTTGGAAATGACATTCATGATCAGCCATTTCATAATATCAGCGATGAGGAAAAACAGTCCTTTGAATTTAAACAACAAGGTACAGTCATACATGAATTTTATGATCCAATTGCTATATGGATGGACTCACGGTTTTCAGTAATGTCATATATTACAGAGTTTGGCATCATGGTTTGCAGCAGTGAACATGAGCCGGTTGTAGTTCTCTTGTGGTATGTTTTGTTCTCCTTCCATGTTCTTTGTTGTATACATAAAGATGGGTCAAAAAATTTGCTACTTGAATTATTTTTATGGAAATTTGTATATACCTGAAACAATTATTTGCAGTAGTTAGAGTAGGGTAGCCTAGATGAATAACCTCATGGCTGATCATTTCAAGTTTGTATGTGTGAGGTCTTCATTTAGTAGTTGGTTTCAGTATTGAAATAAAGACTTCATGCCCAATAGATATAAAGCATTATCGGCAGGGGTGGTTTGGCTGCAAATGAAGAGCAGAGTTACAGGATTTGAATCAAGTTTTGAAATCAGATTTTCAAACTTCATAACCCAATGAATGAAAGGAATTACTAGCAGGTTTATAGTTGAAAATTTGTGGACAGATTGTAGAGATCCAGTGAAGTATTTGAGACTCCATAGCCCAATGGACTAGACACAGAAAAATTGTGGATGATTGTTGAGCAGGTTGCAGGGTTTTTCAAGTTAAGATACATATGTTCTTGTTCTTGGCAGCTCACAGGGAGCATGCCATTCCCAGAAGGAGCCTATGTTGGCACATAGATGTTCTTATTAAAAAAAAATTCCTAAAAGGCACTGATTTTAGAGGCCTATTAATGCAGAACTGCATTTATGAGGTCACAAATGTCAGCAAGTTAAATGGTTTTCTATGTGCTTTAGAATTTGAGATTTAAGGCTAAGCTCGAGCTCCACATTGCTCTAGTTTCATATGACCTACACAGTTACAAAACATGCATAGTTTAGTCATATAATAAAATCAAAGTTTAGTGTCAAGTATCAAAGCTCACGAAGATACAGTTTCCACAACATATCGATTTAATTATCAAAATGTTGGCATATATGAATGTTTATGGAATGATCATTCATTGCATGAGGGATGTAATTCATGCGCTGATCAGGAAGAAATGCATGAGTCCAAAGCTAATCAAATTCAATGACTAATAGATCTCTCCAAGCTTCCATAAATGAGTCTGAGTTTCATGTGAGTGTAAAGTTGTATATATGGCAGTTGTCAACATCATTTCACTAATATGCAGGCACGTCTGAAGATAGATTGTTGTCAAACCTTAGAGACATAATCTCAGTGCACGGGTGTTGAATATGTTTTGTAATGTGGAGAACACAGAAGCATAATATCAAGCTATGGGGAGTAAGGTATCCTTATGTTTTATATGTCAATAATACAAATGTATCACAGCTGGGCATCGATTCATATGGAGGAACGAGCCTACTTAGCGCATCTATATGAGAAGGACTATAGCATATAGAGAAGGCATCAGCAGATTACTAAAGAATCTCCAGTGCCTATTGTTACAGAAGGGTTACAGTGTCAAGTAAAGGTTAACATTCAAGTTTAGACCCTCATAGTGAAATGGAAGGTGTTAAGGTAATTTCCACACAACTCAATATCCAAGACTCATTCACGCAGGTTAGTGTATCAGCCATCAACAAAAATCAGACATGGAAGCACATCACAGTAGAAGGTCATTCTGTTAGAGATCATCTTGTGATTGCTCGAGATTGTTTGGATAATATTGAAGCTAGCTGAACTCCAATGTTGTGTTAAAACACAAAAACTAAAAACTGGATGACAGGGGTAGAGAGCTAAAACTAGTGGGTAGAACACAGAAGGAAAAATCTATCTGAAACTTGAAGAAAGGCTTCAATATGAAGAATTTTAGATTGATTATTCTTGAGTGGTGGTTGGATCTGGTCAAATATCCCTTGGAAACAAAGAAAGCACAACAATATTGTATGTTATGCAAAGAACCAATTCTCATTACACAAATCATAGGGGAGATAACAAATATGATGCATGAATTTACCCAATCCGGTGGAGTAATACCTTTTGAAATTTCACTTTTTGTTGTTGGTTATGATGATAAATCATCATTAGTCGAATCAAAGTGTTGTAGCAGGTCACTTAGCATCTTGGGAAATTCAATTCAATCTCTTCTAGACTCGAAGGCATAAGATCTGGGAACAATCGAGTATATATCCCAAATTTTCAAGCACATAATCAGTGGCAATTAAAATGATTGAAGATAGTTGAAGATAAGAAGACAGGTGGAAGAGCATCAATAGAAACAGTCAATTTCCAGCCTTCAAAGACACCTACTATCAGATTGGAGATATCATGAGATATTCCATATTTTCAGGAAGACATTTCCAGGTAGAAGACTCGGCAAATTTCAGGAGGAAATGGAGTTAGTTGTAAATGAAAGATTTGATGGAGACAGAGGGCTCGAAATATTTTAGATGTCTCATATTTTTTGAATTATTTTTAATTTTTATTTCCTAGTAGATAGAGATAATCTGTTGGTGACATTTTGCTATTTAAGATAGCACTTTTGTAATATTAATGATAGAGGCCCACAAGGAAAGGAGAGTTCCTTTGCCCATGAGTTGTAATGGCGCAAAAAAATCCATGTTTAGTAAGGTAGTTTAATTCCAGCAGGGTTTAGTTGAGTCTCTTGCGATCCCACAACAATCACAACAAAATATGCAATCAGCAACATCACGATCACCTTTGTTTTCAAAACCCACTCTTGGCAGTAATAAAGGAAACAATACTACTCCAGTGAGTCTAGTAGCGGGGAATTTGACCAGAGAACATATGAATAATTTTAATGAATGGTCACCTCGTATGGATGTTACTGAATCTGGCTCTGATTATGTGGTTACCATTGAGTTACCTGGGGTTAGTGCTTCAACCATATGGGTGGAGGCGAATGATGAAAGGCTTGTTGTAACTGAAAAACGTTCCATAGAGTGGTGGAGGGATGGAAACGAAAAATATGCAGTATATCACAAGCGGGAGCTTTCAGAGGGCCCTTACCGTGTTGTCTGGCACCTGCCTAGTAACAACAACAAGGATGTTGTATCTATTGAGTTTGTGTGGGCATATCAAGAAAAATGTTTTGTATCTGAAGCTGCTGGAAAACGAAAAGTCAAAGACCTAAAGATGCCTACAATGCTCTCATTTCAAGGTTGAAGTTATTCTAAGATTTTCAAAACCATGGTTACAGATATAACCATCATGCCTATGTCCAACACCTCTCTTCTCAATAAAGAGATTGTCACAACAGATGCTATGTCGATGTGCAAATAACATTTCCAGGGGAGTTTGAGGCAGAGATGTTACAGATAAAGAAGATTGTGAAAGATAACAACAAACTTTGGAGACTAGCCAGATGATACATTAAGCTGAATGACTCCATGCCCAATATTAAAGGCACAAGGTCTGTCAGGTTCTTGAAGACCTCACAGGGAGGTCTCCATCCCAGTTGGAGCCAGATGTTAGCGATCAAACGCACTAGAAATTTTTTGAAGAATGATGCCTAATATTGCAAGGAACTTTTGACTACATTACCGAGCTCCAAATTCATATTTGAAAGTACCGTTGGAAATCTTAGGATGTCTAGTTGTTAATCGACTATTTGAGTGTGTGAAACAGTCTTTCCACGGCTGGGAAAATTGTATTTTCCCAAGGAAGTTTATTTCTGGAAAACCTGCACTTTCAGTGGTTAACTAGCACTGAATTTCGCCTTCATTAACCACTGAAAGAAGAGCTTTTGGTAGTTAAAGCACCTAGTTTTTCCAGTGTTAACCACCAAAATCCTGTCACTACGAGAATGACCAAATTTTTGCCCAGATCGGGATTTTTTTAGTTGGAATGGTTTGAAACCTCTTCGAATGGACATTTGTCGAATTATAAAGTCAGATCCAATAGCTATTTTTGATGGATAAGGCAAAGAAGAGGTGTTTCAATCATTTTTGGTACCTTTTTCAAAGGCAGAAAATCAGGGTTTTTGCACACCTCAATAGATTCAAATTTTATCTCTTGGAAGAGTCATCAATTAACCTTGGAAGGATATTCTGCACTGCACAGGGACTCTACAAGATTTGAAGACCATGGAATGTGGATTTGACCTCATTTTTAGGACCATCCCTTATCTTTTGCAAACTGAATTTTGACTTTCTATCTTTAGCATATCTGATCCATGCTTTTAGGATCTCAAAACTGCATTGTAAAGCTATAAAGCTAATGAAAGATGATGAAATAAAGGTTGGATTTTGAGTTCTATATGATATTGTTTTGTATGAAAGACACTTTCTTTAATATATCAGTCTGCAAGCTTCTTTCATTTGTTACTGTCAGACCTTCTTTCATCTTTGTCTATGCTTATGAGTGGAATTAGTTCTTTTATCTTTGTTTAATGATCCTATGGTAACTGTCATCACAAGCAAGAATCACAAGCATCTTTGGCTAGTTTGTTGACCCATCATATATATGGTTTATGTATGTTTTGGTTAACTGATTATTTTTCTTATCCATTTGTTATACAAACATATCTGACAATAGCTCTTGAAGGCCTTGTGTTACATGGATATAGTTAAGACTGTCTTGAGAATACAATCCATAGGTTAAGATATTCATCTTGATCCAAACCCACACCTATTATTGAGAAAATAGTTTCCAA